>CAUYPK010002236.1:0-24961 GCA_963574355.1 Loris lydekkerianus | reverse complement strand
ACATCCACGCCAACATCTCTGGTCTTGAGATTTTGTGATATAGGCTAGTCTCACTGGAGTTAAATGATATCTCAAAGTAGTTTTGATTTGCATTTCTCTGATGATTAAAGATAATGAGCATTTTTTCATATGTCTGAAGGCCGTGTGCCTGTCTTCTTCAGAGAAGTTTCTCTTCAAGTCCCTTGCACAGCCTGCGATGGGATCACTTGTTTTTTTCTTGCTGATGCGTTTGAGTTCTCTAAAAATAGATCTGCCATTCAATCCGGTAATTCCTCTACTGGGCATATACCCAGAAGACCAAAAATCACATCTTAACAAAGATATTTGTACCAGAATGTTTATCGCAGCCCTATTCATAATTGCTAAGTCATGGAAAAAGCCCAAGTGTCCATCGATCCACGAATGGATTAATAAATTGTGGTATATGTACACCGTGGAATATTATGCAGCCTTAAAGAAAGATGGAGACTTTACCTCTTTCATGTTTACATGGATGGAGCTGGAACATATTCTTCTTAGTAAACTATCTCAAGAATGGAAGAAAAAGTATCCAGTGTAGTATTTCATCCCTACTATGAAACTAATTTAGGACTTTCACATGAAAGCTATAACCCAGTTACAACCTAAGAATAGGGGAAAGGGGGAAAGGGAGAGGAGGGAGGGGCAGGTCTGTGGAGGGAGGGGTACTGGTGGAATTACACCTGCGGGGCATCTTACAAGGGTATATGTGAAACTTCGTAAATGTGGAATGTGTCTTGGCACGGTAATGGGAAAATGCCAGGAAGGCTATGTTAACTATTGTGATGAAAATGTGTCAAATGGTCTGTGAAACTAGTGTATGATGCCCCATGATCATATCAATGTACGCAGCTATGATTTAATTTAAAAAAAAAAAGAAAAATTAACAACAGTTCTCTGTTTGCTTACAAAAATTAAAGAGTAAGCAACACTTTCCACTTATTCTATGAGGTCACCATTACCCTGATTAAAAAACCACAGAAAGGCATCATAAGAGGGTGAAAAGAAAAAAACAGAAGACAAAACCACATACCAATATCTTTTATTAATACAAATGCAAAAATATTCAGTAGAATGCTAGCAAACAGACTTCAGAAATGTATAAAAAAGTTTTATATCATAATCAAGAGGGATTTATCTAGGCATGCAAAAGTATTTTAATATTAAACAATTAATGAATATAATATAACATCAATAAATAAAGAATGAAGGTTTTTGTTTTGTTTTTAGTTTTTTTACTTGTGTGTTTATTTTTTGAGACATTCTCTTGTCCAATCACAGCTCACTGTAACCTCAGCCTCCTGGGATAAGGTGATCCTCCTACCTCAGCCTCCCAGCTGGGACTATAGACACATAACACCATGTTTTGCTAATTGTTTAATTTTGTAGAGACCGAGGTGCTAAGCCACCACACCCATCCTTAAGCATTCTTTTTTTTTTATGCTTTGTTTGTTATTTTTGACTCAAGGCTCACATCTGGGCCTTGTAACTTCTGGAGAACCTGCTCCTCCAGGCCTGGTCCATTCCTAAAGAGAGCAAACAACTGCAAGAGCATCCTTCACACGTAAGCCGGCCAGCCAGAGCCCACATGCCAAGCGTTTCCTCTGCTGGGCTCTCATACTCAGGGACACTCTCCCCAGGGTCAAATATCCAACACTCATTTGGCTAGGAGAGCCTCTTAAGTTCACACTAGCCGAGTCTGAGCCTAACCTGCCGGCCCATTCTTGCCCTGGGGAACTGCACTCAGGGCCCTGGCTCACTTCCCCAACCTCCCGTCCTCCACATACTCTGCTGCCTCTCTGGGTATCTCCGCATGGCCTGGCCCTGCTGTTTCTAGGGAACTCTGAGTAACCCTTGGTCATGATGGTTGTTTCCTTGTCTGTATGTCTTACTGTACTGGATTTTTAAAAATCCTGAGTTCCCTTAAAACACAGAAAAAAGCCATTTGATTGTCTCAATAGACACAGAATAAGCACTAGAAAAAATCCAACATACTCAATAAACTAGGGGTAGACTAGAACTTTTCCAAATGTATAAAGAACATCTATGAAAACTCACAGCTAATATCACACCTGTTGTCCCCTAAGATGGTGATACTGGAATTTTGCTCTTCAGCAGGTCCTTAGTTTTGGGGATTTGAGGAATGAACCCACAGACGACAGGTCAGTGGCAAGATAGGATTTTTATTAGAAGTTAGAAAGGAATACAGAAGAAGTAAAGGGCGCCAGAGCTTCTGGTGGTGAAAAGAACTAACTGGGGAGTCTATACATGGCATCTTTATCTAGGAGTTTTACGCCTTAAGAATTACATTCGGCTGGACTTGGCAAATAGAAGCACGTTTTCATCGTTAATGAGTGTTAGGGACAAATGAATGAGTGCAGTCCCTCCAGCTCAGGGCAAAAGGTCAGGGTGTTCCCTTCATGAAGCTGCCCAAGCCAAGGAAAACTGGGGTCCCCTGTTGCCTCCCCCTTGAACGGGGGAGAATCCTTCATCAATGGGAAACAAGATGAGAAGTTCACCTTGCTACTTCTATTAAACATTGTCCAGGGCTTCTGACAGTACGGACAGTCCACAGAAAGAAGTAATAGGCAACTGGATTGGAAAGGGAGAAGTAAAGTATCTCTATTCTAAGGAATCTACTAAAAAACTACAATTAACAATATATATATATTTTTGAGACAGAGTCTCACTATGTCATCCTCGGTAGAGTGCCATGGCGTCACAGCTCACAGCAACCTCAGACTCTTGGGCACAAGCGATTCTCTTGCCTCAGCCTCCCAAGTAGCTGGGAATACAGGTGCCCGCCACAACACGCGGCTATTTTTTAGTTGTAGTTGTCATTGTTTTTTGGCAGGCTCAGGCTGGGTTCAAACCCGCCAGCTTTGGTGTATGTAGCTGGCATCCTAGCCACTGAGTTACGGTTGCTGAGTCACGATTAACAATATTTTAACAGGCTCCAGATTTTTACATAGTACCATGTTTGTTTTCTATTGCTCATATAACAGATTATGGCAAACTTTGTGGCATAGGATAAAATAATGTATTATTTTCCGTTTTTTTGTGTCAGCAATGTGCAGGGGTCTTTAGTCAGCAGGGCCGCACTCCTTTCCGGAGGCTCAGAGAGATCATTTGTTTCCTTGATTTCCCCAACCTCTATAGGCCCCCTGTGCTGATCCTGGGCTCACCTCACGGCTGTCCTGCCTCACACCCGCCTCTCTGTTTCCCTCTCACCTCTCCTTCCCTCCTGCTGGGAACTTGCCGGGAAATGGGAATGACTACTAATGGGCATGCGGTTTCTTTTTGGTGTGATAAAACTGTCCTCAAATTGGTTATGGCGATGATTGCACAGCTCTGTGAATACAATAAAATCCTTTGAATTGTGTATTTCAAGTGAACAGCATCTTCAAATAAATAGAAATGAATATCAAATTATATAATATGGCATTTTCACAAAACTCAAAATTTTGTTATTTACAGTTTTATTTTTCTTCATACATATTCTAAGCTCATAATAAAAATTATAGGAAAGATGACAAGATGACATAAAACTGTAGGAATTATGATGTATGACAGAAATAATTGGGAAAAGATACCATCAAACAGCTGAAGAATGAGGGTATAACTTTTATTCTCTATTAAGGTAACTTTTATGTGAAGCCAAAATGAGAAGAGCTTATGTAAATTGCATAGGTACAATTTTTCAAAATGTAGTGTAAATATGTTTATTTTGATTATTTTAAGCATAATTTAACACCTACCTAAATGAAAAATTGAGTAATTTCCTGTGTTAGTATGCTTAAGCACATGTGCAGAATACGGCCAAAAAAAAAAATCCACAATATTTCAATACTTTATGAAAAAGTAAGAGATAATCCTGAGTTGATGAAATACTTTAATTGTCATTTTAAAATGTGGCAATAAACCTGCTAAGGTCTAGGGCAGCACTCTGGTGACTGGAGAGAGCATAAATGTTATTATAATTTTTAAGTGAGTTATGAGTAACAGGACAAATGATATGACTTTCCAAATGCCTTGGTATAAAGATTCTCACAGAGACACTAAGGGAAATTAACAGGGCCGTAAATTTAAAGCATGGTAAAATAAACATTTCTTTATGCAACAGATAGACACCTTGTAAAATTCATAGCCATAGAAAGATAGCTAAACAAATATTGAGTCTTGGTAATTTTATGAATAATAATAAAGGTTTATGTTAACTAAGGCATTGATAAAAGTACTGGCGAACAGATTGTAATAAGGGAACTGTGTTAAAATGTGAACAGAAGCCAATAGAAAATAAAAAGAGATTTTGTCCTGAAAGATACCAAGGGGCAGAAGTTGAGATTAAGCGCAGACAAGGCCGGTCACCTGCCTGTTCACTCACCTGTGCCCTGTCTGAGAGGATCCAAGTAGAAACTCTTATTTTCTTTGTGTCATTCCTCATTATGTGAGGGTGACCCTTTACCTGGAAATCACAGGGAAAGGACGAAAGGATGTGGCTTAACTGATTAACTGTCACTTGGCAGATAAAAAGGCTCTTTATTGTGAGGGGAAGAACATTTACCCAAACCCCCTTCTGGGAGGGACATTTGAATGAAAGTGTGACCAGGTCCAGTGGCACATGCTTGTAGTCCCAGCTACTCAGGATGCTGAGGCAGGAGGATTCCTCCAGCCTAGGATTTTGAGAAATAGCAAGACCTCATCTCAAAAACTAAAAAATAAAAAAATTAAAGGAACAAGATGAAGACATGGTTTTGCTGAAAACTTAACTTGGGAGGTCTGCACTAGCCTGGTATTAATGCATTTTAAATTTCCTTCCTTCAAATTTTCCATTAAATATTCACAAAATGATAATAATTACTTTAAAGATAGTCCCTGAAAGAGTACCAAAATGTACACAGACTATCTTAGCCCAAACCCCAGCTGGAATACTCACCGATTTTCACATGGATGGTAATGGAATACTGACATCAGTAAGCCTACTAACTATACACATTTTCCTCAGAAACAGAATTTTGATGCCCTCCAAATCCTGAGAAGTAGCTTTTATTTAATAGTTCCTCTGTGTCATTACTTTTACATCTATTTTTTTTATTGTTGGGGAATAATTGAGGGTACAAAGAACCAGGTTACACAGCTTGCATTTGTTAGGTAAAATCCCTCTTATAATTGTGTCCCACCCCCAAAGGTGTGTCACTGTGACCCCTTATCCCCTTCACTCCTTTCCCCCACCCCATACCATGTACTAACATCAATTGTCCTCATATCAGAATCGAGTACATTGGATTCTTGCTTCTTCACTCTTGTGATGCTTTACTAAGAAGAATGTGTTTCAACTCCATTCAGGCTAATACAAAAGATGTAAATAAACCATCTTTTTTAGTGGCTGAATAGTAGTCCATTGTATACATATACCAGAGCTTGTGAATCCATTCCTGGATAGGTGGGCATTCAGGTTGTTTCCACAATTTGAAAATTGTAAATTGAGCTGCAATGAACAGTCTAGTGCAAATGTCCTTATAATAAAATCATTTTTTTTTTTTTTTCTACTGAGTAGATGCCTAGTAATGGGATTGCAAGATAAAATGGGAGGTCTAGTTCGAGTTCTTTGAGGATTCTCCATACTTTCTTCCAAAAAGGTTGTACTATTGCTTCTTGGCCTTTTGGCCTACACTTGATGCTAACATCAAGTGTAGCAAAAAAGGTTGTATTAGTTTGCAGTCCCACCAGCAGTGTAGAAGTGTTCCCTTCTCTCCACATCCACGCCAGCGTCTGCAGCTTTGGGACTTGGTGGTGGGGGCTAATCTCATTGGGGTTGAGTGATATCTCAGGGTGGTTTTGATTTGCATTTCTCTGACAGAGATGATGAGAATTTTTTCATGTGTTTGTTAGCCATTCATCTTTCTTCTTTAGAGAAGGTTCTTTTCATCTTACTTGCCCATTGATATAAGGGATAGTTGGCTTATTTTTACAGGTATCAACATATGCAATTCTATGAGGTAGATAGGCTTTTTACAAATTAGGAAGCAAGATGTCAAAAGGATAACAGAATAAAAGGTCCCAGACTTTTCTGATAAGAACAGATATTATACTGGATCTTAGCCAAAAGGCTGAGAAGTGATTCTGTCCCAGATTTTTCTGCCCACCACAGAAATTTCAGCTAGTAGCTACCCACAAACAAAAATAGCTTGGTGAAAACTCTCACCTGTGTGGTCCACAGAGTAGTATAAAAACCGCATGGAAAGGGTGAGAGAAATAGTCTCACTTTGATCACACACCCCCCTCCTGCTTCTCTAAGTTAGCACAGTGTCACCCAGAGATGATGTCCCAGGGACCATAGTCACTACAGAAGGACAAGAGGACTTGAGGCTGGCATCCAGCTTCCCTGCATTCTGGGGGCTTCCCAGGAAGCCCACCTTATTCTGACCTCAAGGGAAACACAGGAGGGAGCAACACAGCTAGATTACCTGGGTCAAGTGGAAGCAAAGCCCAGGAGGTACAGTCCTCAGCCACCAGCACACATATCTTGGTGACTGTGTTTTTGGCGGGGGTGGTGCCCAGTTGAGGGTTTAAGTGTATAACCTATAGCTAATAGCATGGTCCACCCACAACGTTGACCTGGTCACTTCCAGAAGTGAAGAGAAGTTCTACCTGTCTTGAAATCTTAGATGGGCAACATCCAGAATAGGCCTCTGACATATCCTGGTGCTCCACTCAAGGAGAGAGATTCCACAGCAAATTTTACAAAGGAGCACAGACTAGGTTTGCCATAGTCAGAAGTTTATCAGCTTCAAAGCCCCCACCTCAAAGTTCCCACCTAGGCAGGGAGGCAAACCTCAGCCATGCATTTCCACTGAGCACAGCAGCTCATCCCACACATCCTAGTTAGCAACTCCACTGAGCCTCAGGGTCCCTGAACTCAAAAAGAGAAAACTCCACCAAGCCTCAGGGTCCCGGAACTCAAAAAGAGAAAACATCCTGTGCTAAGCCTGATTAGAGGTGTGTCAGGTCCTACCTAGCAACTCAGCCTGATTAAGGAGCTCAGACAGTGGTCTCAATCAATAGCAGAGCCCAACCAGTCCCACCCCACCTCCCCCAGAAACTGAGAGCAAAGACAGCAGCCAAGACATCTAGAAAATCTAAAAGCAACCTTGGCCAACCCAGAATCACTGGACTATACTGCACATTCAGAATCTCTAGATAAGAGTGAAAGTCTCTCCCTGCCAAAGAATATTTATAAAATCCAGATAATGTCATATGTACAGTGACTAATGTAACAACCCAAGTGATACAAAATACATAAAATCATGAAGCCTCCAAAAGAAACAGATCCAAAAATGAGCCCCAAGGAAAGGAAATCTAGAAAATTAAAGACAAAGAATTCAGAATTCCCATAAAGAATTTCAGCAAATTGTAAAAATGGATTTTAAATGGATTTAAAAATTATGAAATTTGGAAAACATAATAAAACAAGAAGTTTGACAATGAAATCAAAATAACAAAAAAACAGAAATCCTGGAGATGAAGAAGATGGTGACTGAACACTCGCAGGAAACATCAACAGTGGCTTGACCCAGCTCAGGACAAGGCTGGTCAGCTTGAAGGCAGAGCATTTGAAATTATCCTACTGGAAGAACAAAAAAAAGAAAGAAAGGAATGAAAAAGAATAAAGAAAGACTATGGGAATTATGAGACGCCATAAAGAGACCTAACATACACATAATAATAATTCAAGAAGGAGAAGAAAAAAAAGATCCAGAAAGCATATTTGAAGTAACGTCTGAAAATTTTCCTCTCTGGAAAAAGATGTTTCAAGAAGCATAGATGTTTCTAATAAAATTCAATTCAGAGAGGAGTTAACCAAGGCACATAATAATAAAACGATCAGAAATCAAAGATGGAGAAAAAATTCTGAGAGCAGCAGGGATTTAAAAAAACAAAACAAAACAAAACAAACATGTTACATAAGAGGATCCCAATATGACTATGAATAGATTTCTCAGAAGAAGCCCTTGCAGGCCAAGGGAGAATGAAATACACATCATATGTCAACGGGGGGAAAAAACTGCCAATTAAGAATATTCTACCCAGTAAATCTGTCTTTCCCATAAGGAGAAATAAAAACTTTCCTAGATGATCATAAGCAAAGAGACTTCATCACCACTAGGACTACCTTAAAGGGATTGCTAAGACACATTCTTTAAGTTAAAACAAAATTTTACTAATCAATGACACAAAAATTAAAGAACTTACAAAAATCAATGATACAAGTTATAGAAGTTATAGAGAGCTACATTCATAACACTTTAGAATTATAAGAGTGGTGTGTAAAGCAATTTTACTTCTAGTGTGAGTATTAAAAGGCAGAATTGTTAATAACTACAGGTAAAAAAAATTGTCAAAAGATACATATTACAAAATTAAGTAAGACAGAAAGAACATAAAATTTGAGAGAGTGAATAAAAGTGTATAGTTGTATGCAAAGTTAGGTTGTTATCAGCTTGAAATAGACTGTTACAAGATGGTCTATGCAAGCTTCATGATAATCACATACACACAAAAATCTATCGTAGATGCACAAAAAAAAAAAACAGAAAAGATTTGAAAGCATTACCACTAGGGGAAGACATCAGACAGCAAAGAAAGGTACCAAGATAGTGAGACGAGACAGTGTATCTACAACGCTATCAGAAAATAATAAAATTGGCAGTAATAAGTCCTTACCTATCAAGGATTACCTTTTATGTAAATGCAATAAATTTTCTAGTTAAACAACATTGAGTGACTGAACTAATAAAAACTTAGACATGGGCTCAAAGGAGTAGGGTGCCAGCCCCATATGTCGGAGGTGGCAGGTTCAGACCCAGCCCTGGCCAAAAGTTAATTATTTTTTTCTACTCTGGTAACAGTCATTCATGTTTCTCTCTTGGGACGTGCTCTTATGCTGTAGGTCCCATATTTTCTATAGGTCCCATATTTTCTGCTTTCTCTCTCCATCTTCTCTGCATCTTTTTAAGAATTATTATTGTTATGACTCTTGATTCATCCACGAGGCCTATTAATCCATATTGTAAACTACTCGTAATTTGGATTGCAGGGTTCTTTTCTAATTGTGTTTTCAGTTTGCTACTGTTTCCTCCTAATTCACCTCCTTAGTGTCTGATTCCGGCTGGTACCTGGGTTCGCTGCCGTGCACAGGGCAGGGTCGTTTCTAACCCACCTGCCAGGCCCTCCTCAGGCGGTGGCACAGCCGGGGACCCCTTTAGCCAATTGTCACAGGAGGCCGGTTTCTCCTTCGCTGCTCACAGGACTCTGCTCCAGTTTCTGATTCCGTTGAAGTGAGAACTCTGCACAGAGACGTGAGCTGAGGGGCAGCTTCTATGTGGGAAGGTCCCGCTTCCACCTGAGGTTCCTGTGGGGCTGCACCTGTCGGCCCTGCCGTGGGTCTCCACCCCAGAGTCACTGCCGGGCAGGCGACCTGGTCCCCGCACATTTCCTTGTGTCTCCAGCAGCACACGAGAGATGCGAGGCGTCCCCACATATTCCCACAGGACACACACTGCCCTTCCTCACTGTGATCACTGTGGAGGGAGATGTGGGAATCCCGGTCTCAACACGTCTGCATGGACCACAGAATGCTGAGGGCAAAGGAGAAGCTGCAAGGTGGGTCCCCAGCAGGGCTGAACTTGTCTTCATCCCACCTGCATCCACCATCATGGCTTCCTGCCCACCAAGTGGTGCCTCTTCTGGGGTGATAAGCTCTACCCAACCTCTGCCCCTCCAACCAGTTCATTGATAACAACTAAAGTTGATACATAATACTAAGAATAAAAGAGATCCTTCAATTTTTCTACAAATTTCAGAGCATGAAAATCCCGTTCTATAGACTACAGATTGGCTGGCCCTTGACTGGCCAGGAGTTGGGACCAGCTCCCTGGTTTCCTTCCCAGGTTGCAGATGTGAACTCCCTCCACCCTCTCGCTTCCCTTCTCCTGACGGTCTATGTCGGGGTAGACTAAGTCACCAGCAGTCTCTTTCCTTCTGGTGTCCTGTCCCTGGGGCCTCGTCTTCCCTAGCTAGATGTTGACACGGCAGCACTCCTCAAATGGCAGACAGCTACCTGTTCTTGAGTGGCGTAGAGCTGAGGTTTGGAGTCTGACCAGGAGCTGGCTTTGAAAGGCTCTCTGTCAGGGATGCTCCTAGGGGGTGTGAGTGAGAACTGCAACTTTGGCCACTGTAATGGGGACTGGATTTCAGAAAGAAAGTCACCCTGAAGAGAAAATTCTGTTGTATGCCCATTGACTTCAACATCAAAATCGCTCTCTTTTCCTTCTCAACTGTGGACTGGGCCTGGCTCCTGGTTTCCTTCCCAGGTTGCAGGTGTGAACTTCCTTCTCCTGATCCCACCGGGGTCTTGCCCCTCTGTCTCTCTTTCCCTCTTTTTCTCTGTAGCACTCTTGTCCTGTTCCACACTCTATTCTTTATTATTATTATTATTTATTAGTATTAGATCATAGCTGTGTACATTAATGCGATCAGGGGCACCATGCACGGGTTTTATAAACAGTTTGACACATTTTCATCACACTGGTTAACATAGCATTCCTGGCATTTTCTTAGTTATTGTGTTAAGACAATCATACTCTGCATTCACTAAGTTTCACATGTACCCTTGTAAGATGCACCGTAGGTGTAATCCCACCAATCCCCCTCCCTCTGCCCAACCTCCCCCCTCCCTCCATTTCTTCTTCCCCTTCCCCATATCTTAGGTTATAACTGGGTTATAGCTTTCCTATGAAAGCCATAAATTAGTTTCATATTCTATTCTTAATGTTTCCTCAGGGCACATTTCAAAGGGTGCCTTCTTTATGTGAAATGTAAATATCAGAGACTTTATAATTACAGAGCAGAAACAGTGGCTACTATTGTTTATTTTTTTATTTTTTTATTTTTATTATTTTGTAGTTTTTGGCTGGCTGGGTTTGAACCCACCACCTCCGGCATATGGGGCCGGCGCTCTACCCCTTTGAGCCACAGGCACCACCCGCTACTATTGTTTATTGCATCACTCTTCTTCCCTCCTGGGAAAACTTGGATGAAGAGAAAATCCTAGCAGGAAATTGGTTCTTCCATTAGTAATGTGGATAACAAGTAAAAGACAAGGCACAGAATTCAAAGATTTGGGAAACTGCTCTAATACACATTTTATAGTGTCAATTCAGAAATCAGACTTAAAGTGCTACGAGAAGGACATATGTCAAAATTAATTCAAACTGTGATCCCACAATTACCTCTGTCTGTACTAATGCTTCAGAGAATTCAGTTCAGGATCAATCTCTTTTCATTGACATTAACATGCCATTTTGCATTAAGAGGCATTTCCTTATCTTTTCATCACATTCAAATCATAATTGTATTAAAAGATAAACATACATGTTGAAAATACAATGTTAGCAACTATTACAATGATTCTTTTTTTTAGTAATGTAGCTTCCTGACAACATCAGATGTAAAGCCACTTCGTCACTTTCGGGGATCCCTATAAGATGAATATTGGATTTCTTTGAATTATCCCAGAGCTCTCTGAATGATTCTTTTTTCTTCTCCATTTCTCTTCCTCCTTGAGAGTTTGGGAGTGTTCAAGAGCTTTGTCTTCAGTGTCAGAAATCCTTTTTTTCTGCTTGCTCCATTCTGTTATTGAGGGATTCTACTGTATTTTTTAGATCTTTGAGGGTTGCAAATTTATATCTCAATTTGTCAAAATCTTTGGTGGTTTAGTCTTTAAATTCGTTGAATTCTTGACACAACTTTTGAAATGCTCCTGGAATTTCTAATTCCAACTTTCCTCTATTCTATTATCTTGTTTGCAGTCCAATTCTGAATTTGATTTCTGACATCTCGGCCATCTGTTTATGAATCGGATCTTTAGTTGTGTCCACCATATCTTTCCTTGGGGGAGGTTGATCTACTCTGGTTATTCATGCTACTGCAGTTTTTCTGCTGATTCCACCCCATGGTTATTTTACACCATTTGCAGTTTTTGGCCGGGGCTGGTTTGAACTTGCCACCTCCGGTATATGGGGCCAACGCCCTACTCCTTTGAGCCACAGGCGTTGCCGTATAAAAACCTGTTTCACCCAGGTGAGATACTGGCAAATTTAAGGTGCCTTCCAATTTCTGTTGCTTTTGCTATATATCAAATATGCTTTGACCAATGAAAGTCATGTCAATTATTTTCCAATTTTCAGGCTTCTGTGGGTTTACATCTGTATATTTTCTGTACGCTTCTAAAATTCTTTCTAAAAAGGCTAACAGATTCTCATCTGCCTTCTGTCTTACTTCCTGAACTTTGTTTAGGGTCTTGACTTTAGGGGCACCTTTTCTGAGGTCTAGTAAAATGCAGTCCTGAAAATGTTAAATCTTACCTTCATCTCCATCATTTTGATTCAAATTAGTTTTACGAATATGCACAAGCAAATTAGCTCTAATCCTTACCTGGTTATTTGACTCTTTTCTCATGCTTATTCTGGGGCTTGTTCCATGACAATGGGTGGTTTTCAGTTAGAACAATGTTAATTAGATTTTGGATATCTGCCCAAGTAGGGTGAAAATAGATTCAAACAGACACTTACTTGCTTTGGATCATTCCAATAGGCGATATACTGTTTGCAATTACATAAATAAGAAGTGGTATGTGGACTGAAAACCCATAACAATCCAGCTAATTTTCCATTTTCATTTAATCTTCCTATAGGAAACTACCTTAAAGGAAATTGCCCTTTTGGGAAGGAGGGAAGTCTCTGACAAAATTGTGTATCCTTATGTATGCAAGGTAGAGATTTTATCCCCACGCCTCTCAGAATTGTCCTCAGAAAAAGAAGGTGAATTATTTATATAATTGCAAATAGCATATCACCTATTGGTATGATCCAAAGCAAGTAAGTGATCTGTTTGAATCTATTTTCTTCCTAGAAAATAGGTGGCTGGTGGATATGATGGAGATAAAACAGAGTCCTCAGCTCATAAGGAAGAGGAGTATGAGACCCAAAAAGGGAATTTATAGGAGCTAGCTATACTATCTGGAGCCATACCCAGGACCACAGCTGAGGCATCTAGTGGCCAGAGGTCTTCTTCAAAATGAGGATCCCTTCAGATGGTAGGGCAGTGTCTGTAGGTTTGGATTCTCGTTCTCCAATTTTTGTAGAGGCTTTTCCCCTGTGCATTAAAGTTTTACATTTAATTGGATCTGGCTTGTTTTGATAAAGAAGCTTAAAAGGGGGCACATAAGGAATTTCATCCCATTTTCCAGCCCAATGACAAAATGAACCTAAGTGGAGAAGAGTATTACAGTTCAGTGCTCTATTAGAAGGCCATATTTCCTGAGACCCGAGGCAGTACTGGGGCCAAGCAGTATTACAGAATAACAGAATAATTGTCTTTTTCTCCAAAGTCTCATGACTATATTCAGAGAATTTTGAAGAATGCAACCCAAGAGACTCAAATTTCAATTTCTGACAACCATACACACACACACACACACACACACACACACACACACTCAATACCCACAAAGAAGGTTACAAACCAAATAAGCCCCTGGAGTGCCAAAAGGAAACAGTGAAAACAGTTCCCATTCTCAAAAATGGTTCCAACACCAAATCAAATAGAGTCCCCTTGGAATTTTCCAAATTAGGAAGGGCTTTACTGTGTGATATCTCAAATAGCATTCACCCATCTGGCAGCACCTATGCCAAAATCCAGAGGTCCTTTCCTCTCAGGCAGTCAGGAAGCAATCAAGAATACGTGGGAAGCCAGTGGTGACAGTGGAACTGGTGGGAAAGTCCAGAGCCACCTGCTGGCAAATATGGCCACCCAGCTGCCAAGAGAGGTTTTTGTTCTCTCCCTGCTCCACTGTCACTCAACCAACCAGGAGCAAGGTCTGAATCTGCAAGGGGTTTTTAGCCTAGATCCATTTGCTTGCTGTACGAAGATCCAATTATTGACGCAGGGAGGATTGCCAAGGAAGAAAGGAATTTTAGTATGAAATACTTCTGTTGGGAGAATGGGAGAAATAGTCTCAAGTCTGTCTCCCTGCCCAACAGAGGATAGGCTTTTTAAGGAGGGACCACTGGGGTAGGTCATGGGGGATGGTGATTCTTGGCATTAGGAGTCTTGCTCAAGGGCTTTCAAACTCTCAGCTTCTTGTAAAAATTCTACCATTTCTGGGAAATAACCACAAAAGTTCAAATAGTTAAGGGAGGAGATTATAAAAAAACCTATAAGGGGTCATTGAAATTTGTTTATAGAGCAGGTTACCTCATGAAGAAAATACAATGGATAAACAAAACTTTCTTTTGTTTAATGTATTTGGTGGCTTGTCTAAATACTATGAGTAAATTATATCTGTGAAAGATACTGTTTAGAGTTTTATCTCTTAAAACTAAAGTACCTGGTGACTAAACACCATTCAGTTGACACTGTATTGAGCTATAGATACAGGAGTCTTCTCATAGATATTCTTTTTCATTTGGCCTGCTGGCATATACTTTCCATCTTTTTCAATAACTAGGTTGAGGGAAAGGGCATGTTGATATCTAATGGGTTTCCTTTATCTTTGTCATTAGTATCTATATAATGATAAAGAATTAATACAACTTCCAATGTTAGGGGAATTAGTATTTACTTACATCTCTATTTAAATACTAATCAAATATGCTGGTGGTGTTAACTGTTTCAATCCATTTAAACTTGGTTCATTAGAACCTCATCTTTTTGATTGTTTACTCAGATTTTCATTTGTTGCTTATTAAGAACATTTGCTTCTAAGTCATTTATATGGGTGAGACTATTGACACAGGGCCTAGAAGAATTTGTTTAGACCAAAGGGAAACTTGGTTGTGAGGGGCTTATATCAATATTATTGTTGTGATAATGGTCAGGTAATGTTATAAAGCTTCCTTGTGAACAAAGATGTTCATTGGCTCTATTTCTTTAGATGTCATTGTGAAGAAGGAGTAGAGGAGTGAAAAAGAAGAGAGGCTAAATGGTGTGAACATTTTAACATTTGAACTGTTTTCAGGATATATAAAAATGTAATTCCTTAACTCCATTAGATAAGCAGGAAGAATAATTTCTTATGTTTTGGGTATTATGTCATCTTATTATAACTTGCTCTCCTTTTACTTTCCCCTTGAAATAATATGTGTTTTTAAAATGATAGTGAGTTAATGTTTTGTGGTGAGAATTTAATGACTCCCAT
This sequence comes from Loris lydekkerianus, assembly GCA_963574355.1. NCBI lineage: Eukaryota > Metazoa > Chordata > Mammalia > Primates > Lorisidae > Loris > Loris lydekkerianus. Next base: position 9,684 of record CAUYPK010002236.1, on the reverse strand, counting down.
TTTGAATTGTTGTGGGCATGTTGGGCTGTTACGAAGCCAAGACTGAAGATCACCACTCTGTGTCATGAGGTAGAGTATTATTGAAGTGGATGAAAGTTAGATTGGTACAGTGAACCTACTGTTCTCATACATCTATTTATATTCATATTATATTTCTCTGAATTACATATTTTTTTTTGCTGTAACAGTACAGCTTGGTACCTATGTTAGACAGAGTTGGATACACCAAGATACCTTCTTTCAGGGATTTACACTCTGGGTGTTTAGGAGTACTTCACGTAGATCCATATTATAATAATTCAAAGTTAGGGCCCAAAGCAATCTGTTTTTTTTTTTAATTTCATTTTTTAAAAATTTTTATTCCCACCCCCACCATGTCCTTAATTATCATTTATTGTCCTCATATCAAAATTGAGTACAGTTTTGAGCACAAAAGGATTCATGCTTCTCCATTCTTGTGATGCTTTACTAAGAAAAGCAATCTGTTTTTTACTTTTGCCACCTGATGCAGCAATATTTCTTTTTAGGTAGCAGGAATGTTGTACTTTAAAGGAATTGGATCCAACTAACTCCATTAAGGCAGAGCCATGCTTGCCTTATTCTCAGCACTTTGAAAAGTATCTAGGACACAGAAGAATAAGTGAATGTATGAGCTCGTCCCTCATTGTGAATCTCTATTTTTGTTTCTAACAAATTTTATTTCATTTGTTAATCTCTATAATCAGGTTTTAGTGTGGGAACACAAAGCCACAGTGATTTTGTGCAAAGCATATTTTAAGAGTTTATTCTGTAAGATAAATTGATTTTAGGAATTATACTTAATATAAATTCTCTGTTAAACTATCTTTTCAGAATTTTGCTTGAAGAATGATTTTTTTTAAGATTCATAAATGAAACTTCTGTAGGCTTATCTTACATGGAAAAAGAAGGGGGAAGATTAATGAGCAAAAGCAAATTACAGAGAAGCAGGAGACATCTATCATATGTGGAACTATAGCTTTATTATTAACTGCAGGGATTATTACACTAATAGCTGTTCTTTTTAAAAATAAATTATTTTACTTACTCGATTTCTCAAATAGATTGTTTTGGCTCTTTTATTCATTGAAAATACAGTTTGATTTTTAAAAATTAATTTTTGTGCTTCTAAATTATATACTTACTTAAAAATTTATAAAAATATTAGTTTACTAAAAGAATGATTTTGCATTTTATTTTACTTTTTAATCATATTCAGTTTTTTTTAAGTGCTGTATACTTTGTAGCACAGAATTAGATTTCTATTTTTAAAAAGCACATAAATAGCTATGCTTCTAAAATTGAAATATTGTGATCTAGGATATGTGTAAGTTTTTTCTTTGATGGCTGACAATTTATTTTGTGTAATTGTTTTATGGTGGCAGTTGAGCTAGGTAACTTAATATAAATTTAAATGCATTTGTTTTAATAGCATATTTTATCTCGTCTTATTTTCTAATTGAAGAGAAGGGGGCAAAAGCTAAGTTTGTATGGAATTTAAATTCACTTGGATATAATACTTAAACGTATTAGTCAATATTTTTTAAAAAATGCAGCAGTAAGTTTTCCTATTAAGGTTTTAAGATTATTGATTGGAAAATAGTTTGAAAATATCTTTTTGTCCCCATTTCTCCCTATATTGCCTTCTTGAAGTTTCTCCAAATTAGATTTTAAATGCCAATTAGGAGGTTGAGTACACTAAAATAAAAGCAAATGCAACCAAAACGGCCTCACCTTATGGCTAGTTAGGCTTTTGAGAGAAGAAGCGGGACCTTTGCTCTGAGCATGGCTTTGAGAAAGATATTCATCTTCATGAACACATTAATTAGAACCATAACTATTTATAAGATAATTAGAAACGAAGCTTGGTAAACTGAGCTTTTCCTGCAATTAATGGAGGATTAATTACTGGAGGTAACGAAGTGGATTTTTAAATGCATTAAGGTGAAGTACAGAGATGAGCAAGGCTTTGTGATAGTTGCATAATTATTTCAGGCTGTTTGAGCATAGCTCATATGAGATCGTTAATAAGCATCATTGCATCGTTATGTATGCACTTAAAAAGACTTACCACCAAAATGACTGCCTAATTATTTCTAATTGGCAGGACTCTGTGTAGTCATTGAGCTGTTTGTAGCCATTTTAAGGTTCATTTAACTATCCTTGGGGCCATGTGATAGATGGAAAAAGCTTCAACTACACGCTGGCCTTGGCTGGCGCCGTTAATCAATTTTGGTGGGCTTCAGTTTAAATGCATTTTCTCATTCAGAGGTCAAAACCTGAAGTAGTCCAAGCAAAGTTTTGCTTTTTGAAGCCACTTGACTGTATTCATTAGTAATTAGTAAAATAATTGTGTCTGTCACTATATTTGGGTTTCCATATGACTTGGTATTCTTTTATCACTGTCTCTTCTTATTCCATATTTGCTCCACTGGAAATGAAATATTCTTCCAACAAACCCTTTTAGCAACTTCAGTGTAGTGGCATATGTTTCGATATACTACCTTTCTTCATTCATGTGTTAGCTTAAACAGTGTAGTACATTTCAACACAATCATCTAATTTGCTCCTGATTGATTGCTGGTGAAAGTTTCTACCCAAGGACAACATTTTAGGGCTTTTAAAGACATCTCTGAGGAATTAGTCATTAAGCATTAAGAGAGGAAGTAAGAAGTAGTGTAATCCAATTCTGACATTTACCAGAGTTTTGTAGTTAGAAACATCTATATCTAAGATGTTGAAAGCAAAAAATATATACAATATATTTTTCCACTCCCCCCTGAAAGGACATACAATGCAGACAAGTTTTGTGATAGGAATAAGCTGTGTAATGTCTGCATTACAAACTCTTTTCTTAAGTAAATATATTAGTAATCTAGTGCTTTAATGGAATTACTTTAGCAATGTTTGAATGTCAATTTTAAATTATATATTCTTTTTTATAATATTATTGATATAAAGTTTTTAAATCTTATGATATCAGATTTAATATGACATCCCATTAGCTAAGCATCTGTAAAGGTTTTCAATGAGCTTGTTGTCTTGTTACACATAATCATAACCATCTGTGGGAGGTTGTCAAGGTATATATGCCATTAGAGTGGTTTAAGAAAACAGTGGTGAAGCAAATTGTAGACTAATAAAATAAAGGTCAATTATACCCCTTTGTTATGAAAAATGTGGTTCTAATCATTTCCTTGATGTTAATGCTTAAGGTTAAAATTATTTATGCAGAATATTTTAAAGTATTACCAACTTTACTGAAACTAGATTTGTGTATTTAGTTCCCTTAACAGTTTCATTATTCAAGAATTTGGGGCTTAAATGTCAATCAGGCACTGCATATTTCTCAGGAACTGACTTAATTACTGTGGATTTTAGTCTATTGTTTCAGTCAGAAACAAATGGATTGAACTACTTAATCTCCCAAATCAATCAACCTGTCCCCTGCTAGAATTATTAACTTCCTTTTAGTTTTTGATAATGCCTTTTTAGTATCTTTAACACATATAAAGGAGACAGAGGAAACATAAAGCTAGTAAATTGATTGCTTGTTTAAAATAAATATATTAAATTCTACAGGTTTAGACTGTATCTTAATAGAATTTGTTTTGTATTAGGTCATTAGGAGATGCTGGTCTGTTTTTAAAGCTTAGACAAATAATAAATGATTGGGATAGAATTCTCTTTTAATAGAAATTTGCGTTGTATACATTGATCAATCACAATTACTATTTTATCCTTTGGGGCTGTAAATTGAAATTTAGATTTTAGATCATAAATTAGGGTAGGTTTTATTTGTTTGGTGGTATATTTTCGAAACCTAGTTTTAGGTGATGATATTAAGGAATTATGGTTGTGATACTCTTAATGCTAAACTTAAGTGGGCAAAATGTTAATGTTTCACTTCAAGTAAATCCTTTTTATATTTCATTAAGTTTGTGCAGAATGTTTTTATGAAAATATTACCAAAAATGCTATACAAAAATGAGACAATATTTTAAAATTGTTTTGTTGACTTCAAATCTGCATATTGAAGTACACTGTAAAATACCTAGATACATTAATATTTGCTAATTATAACATTATGAAAGGGAGAATGTTATTGCAGGATTCCTATATACTTCAGTTTCTTCAGAAACATAGACCTGATCAAGGCAGCCATGCATACATCTTGGGGCTCGCTCTCACTTACTAGTTTTTGAAGCCGTGTTACAACAATGTGAAGAAGTCTCTATTAGACTACTGGAAGGTCAGACACTAACTGTGGAGCAGAGGTGAAGCAGTCTACCTGAGTCCCTCCTAAACCAGTCAACCTATCTGCCATCATATGTATGAGTGAAGTTGTCCTAGATCACGATTGAGCAAAGTAAGTTTTCCTTGTAAATAATTTTTTTTAATCGGACACAGCCACACTACTTTGTGGCTACTTTCTTGCTACAATAGCGGAGTTGAGTAGTTAGTACAGACCTCATGCCCCCGCCCACCAGCCTAAAATTTTTATGATCTGGTCCTTTAACGAAAAGTTTGCTAACTGTTATTGTTATTGTCCTAGACCATCTATCTGTCCCAAGCTGTCAGGTGAACATATTGATTCACCTGACCACCTCGCTGATCTAGAGAATTATGTGAAATAATACCTGTTTGTTGTTTTAAGCTTCTAAGTCTTGTGGTGGTTTATTATGTAACACAAATGATGTAAAATTGAAGTGTACATACTTATTAGAGAACAAAACTGGTTTTTCTATATCTTTAGTCATTCTGATTTTGACATTCAAATTAAAATATCTCAGTGATTTTCATTGTACTACTATACTTAACTGGGGTCCATCTGCTTGGCATGTAATGTCAGACACTGACACCAAGATTTGCAATGAGAGAAAAAGGTATTTTATTGTCTGGTGTCCAGCTAGGAAAATAGGCAGCTAATGCTTAATACTATAACTTCCCATTGCTTGCAAACAGGGTTTTTATTTATTTTACTTGTTTTTCTTCCATTGAAAAATTTTTTTTAAATTTCAGGTTAATTCAAGGGTACAAAGAAATAGGTTGCAATGTTTGCATTTGTTAGGTATAGTCCCTCTTATAATTGTGTCCTGCCCCAAAGGTGTGCCCTACACCCTAACATTGTGCCCTTTCCCTGGGAACATACCCATCTCCCTCCATCTTCCCCTCTTTCACCTTGAATTGATTTGAGTTTTTCTCTTATGTGGATTTGAGTTTTTCTCTTATGTGGATGTGTACTAGATTGTCTACTGGCTTCATATTAGTATTTAGTATGTTGGATACTTGCTTCTCCATTCCTGGGTTGGTGAGCATTTAGGTTGTTTGAGCTGTGATAAACAGTCTAGTGCAAATGTCCTTATGATAAAATTATTATTTTTTTTTCTTCTGAGTAGATCCGTAGTAGTCAGATTGTGGGGTCAAATAGGAGGTCTAATTTGAGTTCTTTGAGGATTCTCCATACTTCTTTCTAAAGAGGTTGTATTAGTTTGCAGTCCCACCAACAGTGTCGTCTGCAGCTTTCTCTCGACATCCAGACCTGCATCTGCAGCATAGAGACTTTGTGATGTGGGCACTTGTCATTGGGGTTAGCTGACATCTTGGTGTGGTTTTGATTTACATTTCTTTGATGACTAGGGACATGAGCATTTTTCCATATGTTTGCTAGCCATTTGTCCGTCTTCCTCAGAGAAGGTTCTGTTCATTTCTTGCCCAGTGCTAGATGGGATTGTTTGCTCTTTTTTTGTTGATTAATTTGAGTTCTCTGCAGATTCTAGCCTAGTTATCAACCCTTTGTCAGATTCATACCATGCAAATATCTTTTCCCATTCTGAAGGTTGCCTATTTGCTTTAATTGTTGTGTCCTTAGCTGTGCAGCTTTTGAGCTTAATCAAGTCCCATTTGTTTCTTTCTGTTGTTGCTGCGATTGCTGCTGAAGTCTTCAGGAACTCTTTTTGCAGTCTGATGACATCATCAAGAGTTTTCCCCACAGTTTCCTATAAGATTTTTACCGTTTGGTATCTAAGCTGTTGCCCTGTGTAGAGTGCTATGGAATCATAGCTCACAGCAACCTCAAACTCTTGGGCTCAAGTGGTCCTCTTGCCTCAATTTTTTTATTTGTAGTAGAAACGGGGTCTCACTTTTGCTCAGGCTGGTCTCAAACTCATAAACTCAAGCAATCCACCTGCCTCAACCTCCCAGAGTGCTAGGATTACAGGCGTGAGCCACCATCTTAAGTCAATTTTTATAAGTGGTGAAAGGTGTGGGTCCAATTTCAGTCTTTTACATGTGGTTATCCAATTCTCCCAGTACTATTTGTTGAATAGGGATAATTTTCCCCACTGTATGCTTTTGTTTGGTTTATCAAAGATCAGAAGGCTACTAGAGACTGGTTTTATCTCTTGATTTTCTATTCAGTTCTGTACATCTATGTCTCTATTTTTGTGCCAACACCATACTGTTTTGATCACTGTGAACTTGTAAATATAACCAAGTCTGGTAGACTGATGCCTCTGCCTTTGTTTTTATTACTAAGGATTGCCTTGGCTATATGGGGATTTTTCTGGTTCCATAATGAAGTACTTTCCCCCTCCCCAGTTCTTCAAAGTATAATGTTGGTATTTTAATGGGGATTGTGTTGAATCTGTTTTAAGTTTAAAATCCATCTCTTATTTAATCCCAAGTCTTATATCTGGACTCATTCTATCGACCTTCTCTAAAATTGATTTTATGGAATTGTCCTTTGGCATTTAGGGAAGTTATTAGAGGTTGCCTTGTGATGGTCAATGGAGAGTTTATTTTTAGAGTTATCCCCAGGTCAGGGATAGTTGTACCTGAAGTGATCCCTTGGCTTGTTTTTATCCTGTGAAGATTATGATCTCACTTCTTTTGAAGTAGCCATTGGAAAGCTTGAAGCCAGATTTTTGGTTTAATTCTAGCAAATGTTAGGGCCCTGTGTATTTTATATATTAACCTCTTTTCTGGTTCTTTCGTATTATTTTTTCTTTTGTTCGTCCTTGTCCCTCTTTGTATTTATCTTACTTTACCTTCCATATGTCCTGGGAATAATGTGTGAGAATATATATAGGAAATTGTACATGTGAAATCCTTTGGACTTCTGGTGCTTGACAGGATAAAATCTATTCAGCCTGTCTCTCCCACTGATTATAATCAAAGACTGAACAAAATACTAAAGAAACTACTTTACAGCTTGGAAGTGGTAGCAAGAGAGTGGGGAGAAAGGTCAAAACTTCAAGAAGTGACCTATGTGCACTGAATTGCCCATTTTCATTTCTTCTTTACTGTCTTAGATTTGACTCAAGTAAGTCCCAGTTGCAGAATTGTGTAGTGGGCAAGGGCAGCATAAACTCTTAGAGCAAACCCTATGTTTCTAGCTAGAAGATAGGGAAGGGAGACCCCGCAAGCCAGAGCGTGCAGGGATGATCACTGTTTTTTGTATGTGTCATTTTTCCTCCTTTTTTCTCTTCTGGCCCAGATGTGGAATAATTTTTTTTTCTTCCTCTTTTCTCTCACTGCTTTGGTTGCCCTAAGAACCATCCCAGTCACGTGGACTTGCATGATGGCAGCACAGGTAGCTAAAAACCCAGGAAAACCCCTGTCTTTTTGCCAGAGGTCTGGGAAAAGGTTCTGAGCACGAGAGACTGTAGGAGTAATCTTAGGAGAAAAATGGAGTGCTATTCCCAGTATGAGTGGCATAAACCCTAGCCACACTCTAGATGCATGTGAACAGAGTCACTCAAAGCAGCATAACAAAAGCTTCGGAAAGTGGACTGACATTGGAACTACAATGCACAGAAAGTGAGACTAGTCCAGGCTGTAAAGTAGTGACTTTTAACCTAAACTGGATTAATTACTTGCTAAAACAACCAACAAAATCAGAATTCTGCAGAACATTTTAATAGGATATAGAGGCTCACAACATGATATTCAGAATGCCCAGGATCCAATCGAAAAGTACCCAGTATACAAATAACCAGGAAAATGTGACCAATATTTACGGGAAGAGACAATCAACAGATGCCAACTCCAATATAAACTAGACGTTGGAATTGTTAGATGATTTTATTTATTTAATTAAAAAATATAATGGGGGTACAGATGTTTTGCTTGCATGAATTGTTTTTATATAGTTGGAGTCAACGTTCTAAGTATGGTCCTCACCTTGATAGTGTTTATTATGCCTGTTAGGTGTGAATTCGCCCCTCCCCATCTGCCCCCTCTCACCTGCATACTTCCCGCTGAGTTTTACTACCAAATGTGGACATGAGTTGATCTATTAGTTCCAATTTAGTAGTGAGTACCTGTGGTATTTGTTTTTCCATTCTTGTGAAACTTTACTTAGACCACTTGGAATGGTCTCCAGTTCTATCCAGGTTATTACAAGAGGTATTAGTTCACCATTTTCTTTTTTAATGACTGAATAGTACTCTACATATACTACATTTTGTTAATCCACTCATGTGTTGATGGGCACTTGGGTTTGTGAAATGTGATGTAATACATATTCAAGTGCTTGTATATTTTTGATAAAATGACTCTTTTTCCTTAGACTAAATGCCCAGTAACGGAACAGCTAATCAAAAGGTAGGTCTGCTTCTAGTTCTTTGAGATATTTCCATACTACTTTCCATAGGCTGTACTAGTTTAGAGGCCCACCAACAGCGTATATGTGTTCCTTTCTCTTTGCATCCATGCCACCAGCACTTGCTGTTTTGGGTTTATTTGATAAAATCCATTCTCATTGAAGTTAGGTGATACTTTATTGTGGTTTTGATTTGTATTTCCCAGATGATTAGTAACATTGAGCATTTTTTCATGTTTATTTGTGATTAGTCTATCTTCTTTTGAAAAGCTTCTGTTCATATCTTTTGCCCACTTATTTATGTGGATTGTTTGATCGTTTTCTTGTTGGTTTCCTTGACTTCTTTGTCGTTTCTGGTTATCAGTCCTTTATCAGATGTATAGCATGCAGATATTTTCTCACATTCCGTGGGTTATTTGCTCTTTTGATTGTATCCTTAACTGTGCAAAGACTTTTTAATTTTATCAAGTCCTATTTGTTAATTTTTGTTGTTGCTGTGATTGTGTTTGGGGTCTTTATAAATTCTTTGCCTAGGCCAATGCCTATAAAAGTTTTCCAGCATTTTCTTCTAGAATTCTTATTGTTTCATGTCTTAGGTTTAAGTCTGTTGTCCATTGTGAATTAATTTCTGTGAGTGGTAAGAGGTATGGATCCAGTTTCAATCTTCTACATGTGGTCATTCAATTTTCCCAGCACCATTTATTGAAAAGGGATTGTTTTTCTCAGTGTGTATTATTGCCTATATTGTCAAAGATCAGATGGCCATGCGAGCATGTATTTATATCTGGATTTTCTGTTCTGATTCATTTTTCTATGTTTCTGTTCTTGTGCCAGTACCATGCTGGTTGGGTGCTATAGCCTTTGGTATAGCTTAAAGTCTGATAAAGTGATACCTTCAATTTGTCCTTTTTGCTTAAGTTTTTTTTTTTTTTTTTTTTTTTTTTGGTTTTTTGGCTCTTTTATAGTTACATATAAAAAAAAAAATTAATTTTATATATATATTAAAAATTTTTTTATTTTTTTAATTATTAATTCATATAATTTATTTAATTTGGGTATTA
>CAUYPK010002235.1:0-51553 GCA_963574355.1 Loris lydekkerianus | reverse complement strand
TAAGACAGGATATGGAGAGGCTGCATGGTGGATTACATTCATAGTACCCAAAGACGGGTAAGATCACTCTGCGTTCAGTCAACCTAAGACAGGGACCAAACCATTGATGTTTGTATCCCCATGACGGGTAAGACTGAAACTGTACGAGCAGGCAACCTAAGACGGGCTATGTTTATCCGCCATACAAAAAACAAAAGAGGGGATTCTTGGGTCCTGCCATGTGCCTGAGGCCCAGTGCAACTTCCGGAGCCTGACTAGAAGTAGATCCATTGAGCTACTTCCGCATAGCAATGACTCAGCAAGGCCTGGCCTGAAACTGCCTCTACCTAGATACAGCCAGGTGGTACCATGCCATTGGCCCAACCCTGTGACGCACCTCATACCCCGCCTTCTTTCCCCGCCCCTTCCCCACGCTCTATATAAGCGGCTGCTTGACGCAATAAAGTTGAGTTCCTGCAAAAAAAACAAAAAAAACAACAACAACAACAAAAAAAAACTAATACTAAGCCATAAGAAAAATCCAAAAAAGTTTAGGCTTTTCCCATGATGACTACTTTGAAGCTTTTTGGCAAATGTTAAATATAATATTCTTTCCAAAAAAGAAAAAAAAGAAAGAAATACGAAATGCTGACCAACATAATTCAGGCACTTTTCTTTACCTTTTCTTTAGCCTCTTCATCTTTTGACTAAAACCCTACAACAGTGACTTGATCATTCTCCCTGTCTCCATCCTTGCTTCACTCAAGTGCACCCCACTCTGGTCATCTTTTCAAAATCCAGACAAAGCTGTGCCACTGATAAACCTTCCAGGGCTTCTACTATCCATAGCATCAAGATCATTCATCCTTCCCTAGTCTGGCACTCAAGGCATCTATAGTCCTTGCCCAATCTGACTCCTGAAACTTAATTTCTAATGTCTCTTCTTTGCAAACATTTCTTATAATCCAACCAAGCCACATTACTTGCTCTTGTGTCCTGGGAGTAGACAGAGTAATTCTTAGGATGCCCTTTCATTGGTCCTCTGATGGCCACGTCCTACCTCATGGTACAGCTCAAATGTCAACTCCCTCCCATGAAATTGTTCTCAGATTTTCTAAGTTAGAAACAATCTCTTTCATCTCTAGCATCCCATAACCCTTTTTCAGTAGCTCCAAATTTGAATGCATGTGGATTATAGGTAAAATACACTGTTATTATGTAATGCATATAGAATATTTTACAGTTTATTGTGTATTCTATATTAATTAGCACAGTCTTTGATATTGATGCAAGTGTACCCATGTAACTCATCAGTAAAGCAAAAGGAACCTAGAAATGGACTCAAATTTATAATTTAATATAAATGTAGTACATAATAACAGGTGTATTTAAAAATCAACCCCTTTTAGTTAAGTAGTTTTAAAGACACAAGATCATTGCTCATTGAATTTCCCTATGGAAAACAGAAGGACTGTTCATGATAGGGTAGACCTATCTATCCATTAGTTATACACAAAGCTTTGAATTATTTTGAAATTAAATTTAGGTGAGTTAAAAACCCAAATAGGAAAAAAACCATTATAACAATATTATAAGAAAATATATTCTTGGTGTAGGCAAGCCTTAAATAATACACAAAAGAAACAAAAGTTAAAAGGAAGAAACAATAAATATGATCATTTAAATTTTTAAAATTATGATTCAAAAAAATTAACCCAAGTAAGGTTTAAAGATAAAAAATATACTGGGAGGAAATGTTGATTACGTTGAATACAAGGAATTAAGATCAATAATAAGTTAAGTGCTTCAGCAGTTCAATAAATAAAAAATAGCACAATCAAAAACATGGGCCATTCTAATGACATAAGAAGGCTCGTAGGTTCATAGACTAGAAAATACAGATGGCCATTGAGTATAACAAAAGATAAAGCCTCGGCACTAATCAGCAAGCCATAGAGCCATCCATCGCACTCCTCTTTAGCCCATACAGTTTGCAATACACAAAGAAAGTTAATGATATCACACGATGGTAAGAGCCTGGAGAAGCAGCAACTCATATACCATGGGTATGAATATATCTGTTTGGTAGGTTTTATTTTCAAAAGTAATTCATTAAGATTTGCTGAAATGTGAACTCTTTGGCCCAGCAAATTCATTCTAAGAGTAGATTTTTCTGAAGTGTGCCCACATGTACAAAACAGTAGAAACAACAGAAATGTTCATTGAGGGGAAATGGCTGAATCAATTCTGGTGTATACGTGCTGTGGAAGACGGTGCAGCTGTTGAAAAGGATGTGATAGAGATAGAAATATTGACATGCAAATTTTTCCTGGTCATTTTCTATACTGAGCAAACAAGATTTGTCACGGACAGGATAGATAGGGATTGAACTCTTTCTGGAAGAGCGAACACCAGTGGTTAATCTGGGGAGGCCATGAGACTAAGGGGAGAAAAAAGCTAAAAAAGCTTTCACTTTTTATTTAGATCCTTCTCCTTCATTTTTATTGCTTTATGTCTTGACTTCTAAAAAAGATTAGATCTGAGTATAACCTTTGTAATCTCGTAGATGATAAAATTACTATTTAGAAGTATAATTGGAACAACCCTCCAACCACTCTGTTAAACACCTAGGTTCAATGATTTATGAAAACTGCTCAAAGACATCGCCTCAAACAACCTTTGAGCAGGCTGCTAAGGTATGCAATGTATCATATGCCAGATCAAGAAACTGAGCATCAGAGAGCTGAAACAACTACTCTCTGGGCTTATGAAGACCAAAGTGTGGAGCTGATGACAACTAGGTCTGCCTCAAAGCAGTGCCTACAACCTTCACTGCCAGAGTGGATGAGTGTCCAGTAAGGAGGGTGTCCTGGCTGCTGTGGCTGGGAGGCAGGAATACACGAAGCATTCACAGGTGGTCAGAGCCAGGGAGAGATACAGATACAAACCTTAGAGAGCACCAAAAGGCCAAAAGTGGAGGGGTGCACACCAGCGGTCCAGGGAGGCCTGCCTGGTCAGAGGCACTGCACTGGTGACAGCCATGCGGTGTGGAGGGATGAAGTGAAGTCATCGTAAGGGCACAGGGTTGATGCTCAGAGAATTGCCCAACGGGAGAAAGACTTAATTTGCTCTGGACAGACCTATGGGTGTTGATGAAGAGACGGGCAGAGATGGGCAGAAGTTACTGGGAGGCTGACTTCAACTTAATAAAAGAAATACATGTAAATTTATTTTAATATCCCAGAGGACTTTGAGGGAAAAAAATAAAAAGCCTGGACTGACTGGGTGAGGAATGCAATCTCTGCCACCAGCAAAGTCCTGTCTTGGCTGTATGGAAATCGGAAGCACAGCCTCGCAGGTGAACCTCCGATTCATAGTCTGTGCAAGTAGAACAGTGGGATAAATTTTGTTGTGAAAACAGAAAGGCCTGGAATGCTGGCATTGTTTTCCCCACCTAGCACCTTCTACCGCCTTTTGTAAATTTGGGATACTACTTTTCCTCCATTTTATGCAGTCCTGGTAAATCTGTCAAAATGCCTCCACCTCTCCTGAGCCCCAAGAAGCCAATTCCTCCTTCTCCCTGGATGTGAACCATAAGCAGAGTCACACAAGGACTGAACAAAGTGGTTCAAGGTTTTTTTGTTTTTTTTTTTTTTTTTTCACTCAAAAAGATATAGTGCCTAGAGGAGGCTGTCTCGTTGTCTGGCTCCCTTGGAGTCGCCCTGGGGCGTGTCTGTCTGAGCAGTTAGAGCTATACTCTCCTTGCAGTATTCTAATCTAGGTTGGCCAGGATTGGTTTCTAGGGCTTCTCACCAATTGACTACTAGAGAGTTTACAAGTTCTAGTGTCCAGAGTTGGTCATTGATTCATTTATTCATTCGGTCCCTTAGAGATGTCAGGCTCTGTTCTTGGCATTTGGGATACAGAGCCCAGAGATTCCAGGCTCCGGAGAAAAACAACCCTAAGAAGCTGAAGGCCCAATGTGGTCCCTAACCCATCCTAGGGGGAATGTACAGTGGGAGAAAATACTGCTAGAGGATCCAACTTTTGAACTGAGTCAAGAAGTGAATCTGTTCTATCTGCGTTCTTTCTCCACCTCACTACCACTTCCATATTAGCAAGCGTATGTTTGTTACCTCCTCAATGCCCTTGAATTTGTGTCCCTAAAACTACTTATGGAAATAAAAGAGTTAAATACATTTTTATGGGAAATTTAGGAAGTTGTACATTTAGGAAAATGTTTCTTTGGGAGAATGGTTATGAATTCCAAAAATATAACCAAAAAATGAACCCCTGGAATCCAGCCCTATTCTGATTTAGTAAGGCAGAAGTCACTGTGTCATTGAATGCTTTCTTATTAAAAAGATAATTGAATCATAAAATATAGAGCACACTGCTATAAATTACAGATATGAACCAAACATGGTTGTATGGAGTAGCTTTGTCTCAGCAGGGTGGAAAGGGGCGTATTCTCTCCATCTCTGCAAGGCTGCCCACCCTGTGTGTTGATACTGTGTGTATCTGTGTCTCAGTTATGATTTTTAGCTTCTGAAATTCTATGAGTCACTGGGGGGGGGGGATGTATGTGTGTGCTGGTGTTTACACACACAGTCATTAAAGGCAAGCAGGGTTCTGGCAGAACTTCGGGATGACGATATTATATGATAGTAATTTACTTGAGCAAATATTTGTTAAGCACTCTGTTTGTGTCACGCTTTAGAATCAGGGGATACAGAGATGAACAAAGACTTCTCCCCCTCTGAGAAACTCCCTAAGGGGGAAGACAGATTCAAAAAGCAGCTAACAATACAATTGAAAGAAACTGGGACCTTGTAGTTTTTAGAAGAACAGAAGAAAAAAACATTTCACTGAGGTTGCAGGGAAGGCTTCCCAGAGGAGGTGACTTTGAGAAGGATTTTAAAGGGTATGGAGGATGATCTAGGCAGGTCACAGGCCCATGAGAATAAGTGAGCTGAGGGTACTCACCCAGAACTTGTGCATAATTTGGGGAGGGAGGCAGAAGGCTTTATCTGCAGGTGAGGACTTCTCAACACTCTTGGTGGGTCACTATGAAAGTTTTGAGATAGACTGTGTTACGGTCCATTATTTCACTTCTGAGAAACACAGTTGACAGCCACTTTTCTGATTCACCCATGAAAGTTTCAACTTGTTTGGCTTATCACTGTTGCTGGGAGAGTTCCATCTGTGTCCAGCCACACAGGTTTTATGTTTCTTGATTTTTGTGTATCTCGAAACTTTCATAATGATCCATACTGTCTATTCTGGGGGTCGTCATTGTTATGGATTGCTCCCAGCTTTCATTCTCTTCCTACATAATAGTGCATCTTCACTTGCCAATGTCTATAAACTTGACAGGTCGTGTTTACTCTTTTATCTCCTCCATATACATCACAACATGTCATTTTCCAGGCCTAGGTATGACTTTATATGAACACACTCAGGAGATCCTAAACTTCTGCCTGTTTTGGGAGAACAGCTGTTCGACCACAGGATCAACAGTTGTGAAACCTCATTCCTTCAAGAATCATTGACTCGGAATTTCATATTATGCACAGAGATTTTATTTTGCTTTATTTAAAAATAATGATGCCCCAAGCAAACGAAGGATAACCAGTGCACTTATCGAGTTGATATTTGACCCACTTGAGGGAGAAAACTTTTTGAGTAGCCACAGAAAGGAACTATTTCCAAACAAAAAGATATATAATTTAAAAAGAACTATAAATTTATTTCTTTTCATTTCATTTTTATCCATTTCCAGTGGGTCCTGAAGGACTTTTTACAACATGCTACAGCACTTGTAACTAGACTTGCAACCTCACCTAAGCCCCCGCTTAGTGCATTGTAGACACTTGAGTGCATTTGAACTTTTCTACTCTCCTGTGATTTTCATGAGAGCAGAACTTCTGTCTGGCCCACCTTTGCCTCCTCTGCCTGCCCACAGCACTCAGCACTATGATGCTCATAAGTGACAGCAGGATAAATGAATGCTTTGGAAACAGATGCCTCCTGGTTCTATTTCTATGCAAGAAAATATTTATTTCACAATATTGTATAATTAGAATGTTCTAATTATGTTTCCTGCCCCCCCCCCTTTATGCAATTGCTCCAAATTAATGGCTTTTTAACCACAAAGAGGTTCCAATTTGAAAGCGTCTCCCAGGCCCAATATGTCATCAATCATCATAATACTGTTCCTCTAGCTAAATAGAATTTATGTGTCTTATAATTTAGATTCGAAGATTGGGCCTAATAAATAGCAGAGTGAACAACTTTGAACAAGGCACTCAACCTTTCTGAGTTTCATGTTTTTCTTCAGTTGCTAAATGGGGATTTGTTTGCCATTGCCATAGAATTGTTATACAGATAAAGACAGCACATGTTAATATGTTGACTAGGATATGATACATATTTATGGCAATAACTAAAATCACTTTTAAATATTCAACCAGATCTTGTACCTCAAGTTTTGGGGAGAGAAGAATTGGGGCATCTGATTAAAGTTTCATTTTTATACTAAGCACTACAGAGGCTCACACTGGGTAATGGGAATTTTAGAAAATGAATAAAACTTCATCTCAGTTCTATTTGTGAGGCCAGCAGTTACATAACCCAACTACTGCAAAATAGTGTGGTAAGGCCTTCAGCAGCAGCCTGTTTTCAAAGTGCAGAAAACACACACACACACACACACACACACACACACAAAAAAAAAATCCTTGCTTTGTCTGAAGAATCAGAACATGCTCAAGAGAAGTATTACTGGGAGGTGCCTGTGGCTCAAAGGGGTAGGGCACCGGCCCCATATGAGGGTTCAAACTCAGCCCAGGCCAAAAACTGCAAAAAAAAAAAAAAAAAAAAAAAAAGAGAGAGAGAGAAGTATTACTTAGATAAGTCTTGCAGGGTAGCAAGAATTCTACTTGCTATAGTAGGCATAATAATGTTTTCTCCTCTCCCCCAAAATGTCCATGTCCTGATGCCTGGAACCCGTGAAAGTTACCTTATATGATGGGGGGGCATGGTGGTGATGTTATAGATTGATTAAGTTAAGGATCCCAGGTAGGGAGAGTTACCTGGATTTTCCAGGTAAGCCCAATCCTATCACGCGGCCTTAAAAATGGAAACTCTTTCTTGGCTGCTGTAGAAGGAAAATATGATGACAGAAAAGTGGTGGTGGGGGGGATGTAATGAGAGGACTCAATCCACTGTTGTTGCCTTTGAAGATGGAAGAAGAAGCCATGAGTCAAGGAACACGGGCTGCTGCTGGAGATGGGAATGGCTAAGAAATAGAATTAGCCCTAAGGCCTCCAGAAAGAAATGCAGCCCTGCCAAAACATGGAATTTAACCAGAGAGACCCATGTTGGATTTCTGCCCTACAGAACTGTAAGTTAATGACTTGTACTCTTTCCTGCCACTTGTAAAGCAATGGGGAAAGTTCGATGAAGGGGGAAAATTAGTAAATACCATGACAGAGAATGGTGTCTTCCAATAACTACAAAAAGTTCCATGGCACGGAAATGTCAATTGTATGCAAGGAGAAATGACAGGCTGGAGAGAATCAGACCCTTAATATTAGCAGCTGTTACAATGGCAACAGTATTTACTAGGCACTTCATGTGTGCCAGATACATATCTAGGTTTTAAGTCTATCAGCTCAAAACCCTCTTATGAGGGTGGCACCTGTGGCTCAAAGGAGTAGGGTACCGGCCCCAGTATACTGGAGGTGGTGGGTTCAAACCCAGCCCCGGCCAGAAATTGGAACAAAAAAAAAAAAAGAAAAAGAAAGAAAACCCTCCTATGAAATAGTGACTATTCTTATCTCCACTTACAGATGGAGAAACCACGTCACAGAACAGGCTAATTAACACACTCAAGCTTAACACAGGTACAATGTGGCCGTGCTGGGATTCAAACCCTGAAGCCTGGCTCCATCTTTCTCCCTCTAATCTTACCCCCGCAACAAGTAGTGTAGGAGCCTTGAGGGAGTATAAAGAGGAAAGAGATACTCAGAACAGAGGTTCAGGAGATTTAGAGAATGGAGGGGAGAGAAACAGAACTTCATCCCTTTATGATCTGCTCCCCTCTCTGGGTGTCTTGCTTAGGGTCGAGAGACAGCAACATGTATGGGCTGATGGGCGGTTAGAACAGGCCAAGGAAAAAGGGAGTTGAGGAAAATGAAAGAGAGCCAAAGAGGTAGTTCTCGAGGATGGAAAAACGTGCTGCAAATCTTCCTAATGCAATGTGCTGTTATTTCCCCACTCTCATCACCTCCGTCCTTCCTGCCTTCAACAGGAGTCAAGAACAGCTTCCTTGGTCTACACTCCACGCCACCAGCAGTCAGTTGGGGTGTGAGAGTGTGTATGTGGGTTTAATTCTTAAAGACCAAAATATTTTCGGATACACACTCCAGCATTGTCAGATATCTCTAGAAGAAGCGGTATTAGTTTGTCTTCTAGTGCTGTGGTCCCCAGTCCCCCAAGCCATGAACAGCTACCAGTCCACGTCCTGTTAGGAATGGGGCCACAGAGCAGGAGGTGAGTGGAGGGGAAGCAAGGGAAGGTTCCTCTGTGCTAACAGCTGCTTCCCATGGATCACAGCACCGCCCGAGCTCCACCTCCTATCAGAGTCTCATAGGAGTGCGGACCCTGCTGTAAACTGCACATGTGAGGAAGCCGGGTCATGCATTCCTTCCGAAAATCAAATGTCTGATGATCGGAAGTGGAAATACAGAGCACTTGGATCATCCCCAAATTATCTCCCCACCCTGATCTATGGAAAAACTGTCTTCCATGAAACCAGTCCCTGGTGTCAAAAAGTTTGGGTACCACTGTTCAAGTGGACCCCACTGGATATCCCACTGGGAAGCCTGCCATACCACACATACAGACTGGTTTCACAGGGCAAAGTTCTATTAAATATTTGTTCCTCGCCTTTGTTTGCTTAGGAGTCACTCCATTGAATGAGTGAATAAACAAAGGAATCAATCAATCAGTCTCCCTTGGAACTAGATTTTATGCTAGCTCCAGTGAACTAGGTGCTCCTCTGAACACTATTTGAAACAAAATACACACAAAAAAACAGGTTTCATCTCAGAATAGTTTGGAGATTGTAAGATATACCAGTGAGCAGGATTGGTCCCAGAGCCATGAAAACAGACTTGCCAGGAGTAGAGCTTATCCATGGTATTTACTACTACTTGGCTGATTCTCATATTCTTCTATAATTGGGAACTGTTCCTCTAAGCTTGTGAAATCTCCACCTTCACAGAGAAGAAAGACCATGGCCTTGGAGTGAGATGAACAGGCTGGATTCCTGTCTCTCTCCACCA
This sequence comes from Loris lydekkerianus, assembly GCA_963574355.1. NCBI lineage: Eukaryota > Metazoa > Chordata > Mammalia > Primates > Lorisidae > Loris > Loris lydekkerianus. The sequence goes on along the minus strand of CAUYPK010002235.1, from coordinate 42,224 downwards.
GGAATGGGAGGAAGTTGTTCAATCTAAACTTCAGATTGTCCTCTTTCAATTGTGATTTAGTACTTATACAGTTTTGGGGAAAATTAAACATCTTCAAATATGTGAGGCAACTGACACAATCTGACACATAGTAGCTGCTCAGTAAATTGGAATTCTCAGCTCCTTTTTCCACATTCTTTCCCCAGAGATCCAGGGAGGACTCCTGCATGGGGAAAAGCAATGTTGTCCTTCAACCAGCTCAGTGCCTCCCTCCTGCTGATACACCTGTGCTTCACCGGGTCTCCTCGTAGCACTGGTGGGCACCTCTCCTACACATCTGATGTCCACGCTTGGACTCATTGTCCCCAGGCCTAAAGGAAAGCTCTCCCTCTTGCCCTGTACCATGGGAAGCAATGGGTGGTCCCCTCTCCTAGAGTGTCACTGTACAGTGTGTTCAACTGGGCCCTGGCAAAGGTCCCCTCTGTACTGGACATTCACACAGAATGCTTCTGCTATGAGTCCTGGTGTGTACCAAGTCATATGAGGTGGCACTTATCAGAACCCCTAACTGGACACCGTCTTTCCAAGAGCTTATCGAGGACCATTATTTTAATGCCTCTGCAACAAGCCTGAGTTCTGAAGAGCAACTGTCCAATTGTTCTCACTACTTAACTCTCTCAGGACATAAGCCTCCAATTTTCCTCTACTTGCCCAGCATGTAAAAACGGCTTGAGGTGCAAATAGGGGCTTGTTCTTCTCAGCATTGCTGTCGTCGGGACAAGGCTCATATCCCACTGGAGAAAGAAAAGCAGCAGCGTTACCCTTCCCGCTACTCAGGAATCCTCCCTGGTACTGGGAGACCAACAGGCTGATTTGCCATTTTGTGCACCACACTTTACAGTCTACAGGTGCTTTCACAGTCTTAATTTCGTATGGTCCTCTCCGAAAATGCCATTGAGGTGATAGGAAAGGAATTATTATATTACCTTTTCACCAATGAGAACTGAAGCGCAGAGTCAGACTTCAAAACTAAGTTTCTGCTCCCCAAACAAAGCCAAAAATCCCACTAATGTATTTTTCGTCTTCTGGGGCTGGGTCCTGAGATTCGTTTGCATATAGGCAAGTCGTCAGGCTGTTACCCGTAAATAACTCAACTCAGTTGAGACAGGGAACTATATAGCTTAATGGACATATGTCATTATTGCCATTGAAAATGAAAAATCCCACCTGGATGATGCAGCTGGAAGGTAAATGAAGCAGGACTGTTTCTCCTGCTCTCCCCAAATGTGTGGCCGCCGAGCAGGCCATCCTGAATGTGGTGTTTGCAGACAAAACTTCCAGAAAATGGAGCGACGTTGTCATTCTTCATTTGGATGGCAGAAGGAAGTTCTCCTCTGTAGCAATTCTCCTCCTGGCTACAATCTGGGGGCTAAAACCATCCCCCATTTGGAGTTGCCCAGAGGCTGTTCTAGGATGTATCTTCATTTGGCATAAGAATGGACCAAGGCTCTTTCCCTTGGCCACAGCTGGTCAGCCCTGAAACCACAGATTCCTTTTCAGTCTTTTCAGTAAAACAAATGAGCAGGAATTCCCAGGGCCCTGGAAAGCATTCCACTTTCCCAGCCCCACCCCCTGGAGGATTTAGGCTGGATCCCAGATATTGCATAAGGGTTTGGGGAGAGAAAGAGAATCCATCCCTTTGGAGAACCCCAAACTGCTGCCTTATTAGCTGTCTGCTGATGATCAGAAGATCCTTTAGAGATACCATTCAGATCTGAGAGCCTCTCAAGTTTCATGTGTCCTGACCTCACAGCCCACCTAGCAAGCCAGGTGTAAGGGAGAGAGGGATTAAGACTTCAACTGCTTCTGAGATGATTCCTCAAGGAGAGATTTGCCAGGTGGTTACTGTTAGGGAAGACAGATAATTGACTGTGTGACATGCTTATCACTAGTAACCCCATCTGGTGCAGAAGAACCGGGTACAGGAGGAGGACTGACACAGGACTACTAGGACCACCACTAACTGCAAAGGCAGCATCACCCTAGCTACCTACTCTCACCGCTAACATCACAGAGCTCTCCGAGGGAGGCTGGGGTACTCCCATTTCACAAATAGGAAAGTTTAAAAACAACATGCACATACTTCTTGCAACATATTTTTAGCCCCCAAATCCACCAAAGGATGGAGCATTAAATTGACTCCAGTTTATACCCTTTGGCGAAAAGTGCATTAGCAGATTCAAAATCTTTTATTGCTTCTAGGAATTGTGAAAGACTGCCCAATTTATGGCTGTTGTGCTCCTGAGCCACAGTTAAGGGCATCCCTTGGAGGCTTCTGAACTGCTGAATGCCAATAAGAAACTAGCCAGGAATAATTTTCTTTTATTTTAGAAAGAGGCATCAAAATAAAGCCTTCTTGAAGATCAAAATCTCTCTCTCTCTCTCTTTTTTTTTCTTTGCTGTCAGTTGGTAAAGTATCCACAATACAACTCATTCTTGTTTTCTCTTTTTGAGCCTTAGGGCTCTCCCCTGGTCCCTGTCCACAGAGAAGAGGATGGGGGTGGGTGGGGAGTGAGACTCCTGCTGGATCTGCTTCCTGGGTGCTGTATGGATCAGACAATCAGACAACCAGACAGCTGTGAATATGCCCAGGACACCACAGCACTCTACGGATGGTCATTAGTAGCAGAGGGCATGTTTTCTTAATGCAAACACTGTCTTCCCTGAGCTGCCCGGCTTAGGTCAAACTATTCTAGAATGCTCTGTGTGGCTCCACCAGAGCACTATTCCCTTATTTGAGGGAAAATGAACTAACATAATGATCCTTGAGAGCACAGTGCCAGGACAGGGCAGGCAGTATAAAGCACACAATAGAGATGGCTCAAGGATGTGCATAGGAAATATGAAGAAAAGGAGGGCTCTTCTTTTTCCTGGTACAGGGTCAAGTGGGGCAGACTAGGCGAGGTACAAGGGCTCATGCCTATAACCATAGCACTCTGGGAGGCCAAGGAGGTGGATCGCCTGAGCTCATGAGTTCAAGACCAGCCTGAGCCAGAGCCAGACCCCATTGCTACTAAAAATAGAAAAACTAGCCAGGAATCATGGTGGGTCCCTGTAGTCCCAGCTACCCTAGAGGTTGAGGCAAGAGAATCACTTGAGCCCAAGAGTTTGATGTTGCTGTGAGCTGTGATGCCACGGCACTCTACCCTGGGGCAACAGAGTGAGCCTCTGTCTCAGAAAACAAAAACAAAAACAAGTGGGGAGCATGTGCTTCAGCCTAGAAGGAAGTCCTCATCAGACTGGTCAGGGGACACCACACAGTCCTTCCTGGAGAAGGCACTCGGTCCACATCACCGTGGAAGGGCTCTCACTCTGCACGTTCCTGTCTGCACACAGCACAGAGGAGGAGCACCCTTTAGGGTTATGCATTTTTGCTTTCCTCACTCAGTGGGCTTTGAAACTCCACAGATGAGCAGGTGGAAGTAAGGCTTCCGTGATGAAGGACAACCTAGGAGTGTGCCAGGGGAAGCTCCTAGTGGGGAGAGGGGGTAGGAGAAAGAGATTTATTAAAATTTCAGTAGTTTTGGTAGCTGGTTGATGTCACATTGATATCTTGAAAACTGGCCATGATGGACAGTATTTGCACCAGGGCAATCAGTAAATGCTACAACCAAGATCTTTTTGTTGTTGTTGTTGTTTTTTCTCCAGAGACTTGTTAAATATTTATCAACATACCACTGACTTAAGGTCACATTCATATATGGAACCTACAATTTTGCTTGTGCTTTCTAGATTATATTCTCTTTTCCCCCTCCTTCCAAGGTGGTTTTGAATTCTCCCCTCTAACCCTATCTGCCTTTGGTGTGTGTGCTTTTAGAGAAAATGTTCACATAGGCCAAAGAAATACAAATAAATAAACCATTTATTTGTACAAAACCATCACATTGTTTCAAGTGATGACATACATATTTCTTTATTTTGATCTGTACCACAACACTGAGAAAGACAGAGTTAGCTCTCTCTTACTTACAATCTGCAGATGGGAAAACTACACTTCAGGGTTGCTCCGTGGGAATGATTTGGGCAGGCAAAGAGGGGGACCCAGGGATCTTTCCCACCACCTTGTGCCTCCGAAAAGTCTCCAGCCACCATTACGGGGCAGACAGCGGCCAGCCGGCGAGAGCCAAACTGCATTGAGTGCACACACAGCTTTTATGTGGTTTGAGGCTACATTCTGCGATTCTTTATGTAGAAGCAAATTGTCCTTTTAATTATTGTGTGGGTTGTACTGAAATAGATGCACATTCCTTGAGCCACTGGCAGCAGCCAGAGCAGCCCAGGTGTTCAGCCTGAGGATCTGCCAAGTTCTAAACTCGATGCTTATAATTGGGAGTGGTATTTGCTTTAATACAGAAAGTTTTGTTTTTCTTAAACTAAAGGCTTTGGAGTACTGTACATGGGAAACACAATGAAATTGTCAAGGCATTCACAGCATATTCCATCATGGGAAAGAGCTGGAGACAAAGTCCCAGTGGACGAGGGGCAGTGGGTGTTTAATGAGACGTGCGAGGACCTGGACCTGCTCCCTCGATCTGCCTCAAATACAAGAACCTTGTAACTATTGTCAAATGCTACACTCATTTGGTCAAAGATTGGAACTTCTGTCTTTTGAAAATCTCTTCATATGGTCTCATGCAAGTTTGTTGCAGGGAACCACGTCAGTCTATACAAAGTTGGAGTTTTCAGACAACCAAAGCAAAGAGAGAGCCAGGCCCCTATCATGTATCCGCTCTGTTCTTCTGCCTCGGGACTGGGGGACAGCGTTGTTCCTGGGCTCTGTAAGGGGCACTCTGTAGCACCATCTGCCTTCACCATTCGCACTTGCTGGTGGTGCTCAGGTCATCACGAACACCCACTCCTTTGCTGCTCCCTAAATGCTGTCCCTTAAACAAAGCCCAGTGGCCATCTCCCCTTTTCTCCTGCCAGAAACTAGGCTCTCTGGTACCCTCCTTGCCCTGGCATCCTTCTGAGACAACTTGGAGAGGGGCTGTAAGCTCATGTTAGTTACAAATGACCAAGACAGTAAGCCTTTCTACTGCCCTGTTGGTGGGTGACAGATTCCCAGAACTCTCATGGGGGGCGGGGGGGCGGGTGTTACTGACTGTATTGGCACTTCCTTCCTTCTCTTGTAACATCACTCCGATTAATCTTTAGAACCTTGCACGCCTCCATTTGATGCTGTCTTTGTGGGATTGCGAGTCAATCTTGGGGGGATTTTTAATCAAGAAGTTCTCCCCTCTTTAGGTCAAGGGGAGACACCTGACTCAAACCAAGCCCCTCAGACTCTGAAGAATTTTGAGCACAGTTTCTCAAAGTGGATATACCTGGGCTGAGATATGGCAACCTGTCCCCAGGTTCCTGCAACCTCCACCTCAGGGCTGCCCTAAGATCTTCTCTTATCTCTCACTATCTTTCCTATGAACTAACTTTTATTCCAACAAATTCTTTCTTTCTTTGTTTTTCTCAAGTTAGCCAGTAAATCCATGGCTCACAGTCAAAACAACTCTAGGGACAGAGGCTCAAATAAACTAAAATCTTATGTGCTGAGGCCTGGTGCTAGGCACAGCCCACTGGTACCTCTGGGCAGGTTTGAACCCAGCTCAAAAGCAATGATAAACCACAGAGGGTGGTCTGGGGAGTTGAGAATGAACCTGAAAACAGTTGAAAATGTTGGGTTGTAAATGACAGCTAATGGGCACAAAATGGGAACTTGTATGAGCATCTTCTCTGTTTGTTTGTCTGTTTGTTTGTTTGTTTGAGACAGAGTCTCACTTGGTTGTCCTGGGTAGAGTGCTGTGGCATCACAGCTCACAGCAACTTCAAACTCTTGGGCTTAAGCTATTCTCTTATCTCAGCCTCCCAAGTAGCTGGAATTATAGGCGCTACCACAATGCCCAGCTATTTTTTCAACCTCTTATTAGAGACTTGATCTCACTCTTGCTCAGGCTGGTCTCAAACTCCTTAGCTCAAGAGCTCCACCTGCCTCGGCCTTCCAGAGTGCTAGGATTCCAGGCGTGCACCACTGTGCCTAGCCTGTCTTCACTATTTGTTTCTGGGTTCACCTGTCTATAAAATGAGGGAGCTGATCCCAATGACTGGATCCTGGAAATCAATGATTTCATCACACCAGTGTTTTCATTCATTGTGTGGCCACAAACGGAGTACCTTTTCTGTGCTATACTAGAAACTGGCCCCCAAACAATACAGGTAGAGTGCAGCCTCCAACCTCAGGTGACCTGGTTAAATTTGTGTCTGAGGAAAAAAGTCCAGGCACACCAATTACTGGGCAGCATTGTCCTGGCATGAAATAATGAAGGCCTCAGCCATAGCCACGGAGGCAGGAGGGGCTTTGCTGACTGACAGAGCAACCAGGAGGAGGAAGCCCAAGTGACCCAGTTTCCTGACTGGGAAGACAGTCTGTCTCTGAGATATTCAGGGGCCGTAACTTTTTTTTTTCTTGTGGTGTAGTGGGTGGCTTCAAGGGAACTGGGCCACTACAGCTCAGAAGTCAGTCCCTTTATATTTTGTTTCTCAAGAAAGCTGCACTTTTCCTGGCCTCCCAAGAAGAGCAGCCCCTCTGCGCCGGAGAACCCGGAGACCACACAGCAGACATCCTCGACACCTGCTTTTCTCACAGGCCTTCTGCTTCCCCAGACTGAGAGAGAAAGATGCACACAGCGGGGTAACTGCTTAGCAACTGCATGTAGGAAATTGGGATTCCAAACTCTTCCTGTGGGTTTTTTCCCTCCTGTCTTTGTTCTCCTGCTTTGTTTTCGGTCATTTATGATTCAGTCATTGTTCCATCACACAGCACACGAACTGGTTCTGCAGGCCCTGGATCTAAGCTCCACTGGGGCCTGGGCTGCAGGGGCTCCTGGGGGCTCCGGCAAAGGCCCCACATGATTTCCGTGGAGCTGGCCAGGGTAAGCCACAGGCGATCTGGGTGGGCAGCCCCAGGGGAGCCTGTTCTTAGGGCCCTTTGTGTCTCTCTGGGGTTCAGCCGTCCCTGCCTCTGTCTCTCCCCACATCTCAGCACTCCTGCCAACTCCCAACATTTTCTCTCTCTCTAGGCAGATGGGTCTCTTGCCCACAAACCTCTGTCTCTCTAAATGTGCATCTCTAGCTCTGAGTCTCTCTCTGTCTCTGTAAGTCCCCCGCCTCTCTGTCTCCATCTCTTCCTTTCTGTTTTCTGTCTCTCCCTGCTTCTCTCTGTGCCCCTCTCTCTCTCCATCTCTCTGTAAGTTTCCATCTCTCCCTCGATCTCTTTGTATCTCTCAGTTCCTCATTTCTCCACCTTTCTCTTTTCTCTGTGGCACTCTATTCTTTCTCTGGGCCTCTCTTCTCTTTCTCTCTTTCCCTTTCCCCTCCCCTCGCCCTTTCTGAATTTCTTTCTGAGGCTCAGCAGTTTGGCCAAGTCCCAAATGAAATGGGCTCAGCTTCTGGGATCGCTCACACTGCACATGGAGGGTTAATTTTTTCCCTCATCATCAACTTTTCTTCCATTGCAGGATCCCTGGGTCTGGCCAAAAGCGCTTCCTAGGCAAGGGCCCACGTGCTGCAGCAGAAGCCACTCAGCCATGCTGCACCCCAGGGAGTGCCCGGGAAGGCAGGGCTGACAACTGCAACGTGCAATGTGCCGGGATTTCTCTGGCGGTTCTCCAGCTAGTCAGAGCCAATTAATATGAAATCAATAGGCCAAATCGACGTTTTCAGAAGTTAACTCAAAAAAATCCCTGAAGATTAACCAGCCTGTAGCCTTTGCTATGAAATTGTTACCACACCACTTTCTTTTCTTTTGAAAAGTCCAGATGGGCAGATAAATCCAAAGTGGATCAACCACATCTGCTATTCCTCCACGCAAATTACATCCCCACCACTCCCCTCTCTCCTCACAGGCATGCAAAGCGCCTGGAGCCCGAGCTGAATTGATATTTTATGCCGCACCTTAGGCTTTAAATTCTCCATTGTATTAAGGGGAACCACATCATGGCCCCTCTGAGACCAAGAGCTGGCAGATTCCTAAATCTGTCTTTTCCAAAGGTGAGAACTGCATTAGCGAGCGGGCTGCTTTCTTCCAGGAACAAAATGAGCCAAGAGGAGAACCCAGCCTCACTGCTTCCTTCTCCAGCATCCCAAACCAGTCCTCAAATCAAAAAAGTCCAGATGGCTGTTTTCCGTTTATAAACCTCCTTTTTCCACTTTTGCTCGGTAACATAGTATCATGCCCACTTTAGAGGTGAGATTATTAATAAAGTCTTTTTTTTTTTTGAGAAAAGAGTGGAGAAAAAGGCAAAGAGAAAGGAAGGAGGGTTTTTGGGGATCAGTACCTCTTACGCAGAGTGGCCCGTGCTGCTGGGCTCAGGGCAGCCTCTGGAGTATTGAGCCAAGTCTCAAAAGTGAAGGCTGCCACCCCAGGATTTCTCTCTAAATGTCCTTGAAACAAGAAGGACTTGGGCAGTTAACAGAAATTGAAAATTTGGGGAAGAATCAAATTAAGAAATTATTAAAACATGAAGTTGGAAAACACTTAAGAGATTGATGTCTCTGCCGGTTTTGAAGTGTTCCCTCGTTGGACTGCACAGGTGTATTCAAAGGCTAATGACACAGACAGAACCTGGAACCAAGGAGGAAACTTCAAGCCTAAATACCCTGATTCCAAAACTTGTGCTTATTAGGTAAAATAGTAGGTGTTTCCCAAAGTTTCTCTATGAAGAAAACAGGCAGGTGAATGGCTAGGGACAGCCATGGAAAGGGACACCCATGGGAAGCTTACTTTCTTTTTAAGATTTGTAAGAAAAGTATAGGGAACATTCTGCTTTGTGTGGGCTGGGAGTCTTGGAACAAAAGCTGAGGTTTTACATGAAAAACTGAAATTGTAGCATTCCAGAGCTGGAAGATATTTAGAGATAAGCTGGTCCATCCTCTTGATTTGACAGATTAGGAAACAAACACCGAGAGATGGAATGTCGTATACAAGGTGGCACAGTCAGCTTGGCAAGTGATGACTCACACTCCACAACCCCAGTGTCCCAAGCTTGTCATGTAATTATGACATTTCTTCATGTTATTCTCAGAGGACCAGAAAATCAGAATGGTGTTGTCTGTATAGATTAGAAGTCCTGGGGCTTGAGCCTTTAAAACGTGGTTGTTTGGAAGTTTGAACGAGGCTAGACTTACAGAAAAGCATTCTGGGTTTTGCAAGCCTGTGTCAGCATAACAAGTCAGCACCCAGGCTATCTTGACTCAGTAGCCTTCCATGTTTTGTCTCTGAGTGATGCTCTGCTCCCAAGTAGAGTGTGGCTTGGGTAGTGTCCCACCTTGCTGGATTCCACACTGGCCCTAGAGATACCCCGGGTGTCAGCAGCCTTCCTGGCCCAGCAGACCTGGGCAGATCTATCCTCCCCTTGCCTGGCCTGCTTCCAAAGCCTGCAGCCAGGTCCTTGTCTTGATGTTGGCATCAACTGGGTAGTTCCTGTCATTAGCCCCGCCACATGTTCAAGGTCACATGCTGGAGATGTCCTGCTGACATTTGGAATCAATAGCTTCTGCTGTGTGCCAGGTAGGACCTCAAAGTTCTGAGAGTTAGACCATTGTCTGGTCTAGCTGCCATATCTTCCTTTTCCTCTAAACCACTCTGTGTGCACAAATGCACCCAGCTATGTGCATATTTTATAGGTTGGTAAGTTCAATCCCACAAAAGAGAACTAGCTTGTCTAAAGCACATAGACAGACCTTCGACTCAAGGTTAAGAATTCACCATAATAAGCTACCTCTCCATTTTCAACTCTAATGATGAGGACCCCTTTGGGTTATTGTATTCAACCTGCACTTTACAGAAGTGCATTCTTAGTGCTAGTCCAAAGGCCAGGTGATATCAGCAGAAGAGCAGCAAGGCCTGGTCTGAATCATTTCCTATGACTGTGAAGTAATTGGATACAAAAAATGTTAAAATCTCAAGGCCAATATTCATTAAATGTGCCCTCAGACCAAGTCCTATTTTAAGCACTTGATACGTACTAACTAATTTAATCCTCGCAATACTCCATGAGGTATTATGGGGTACTATATCACAATAGTACAGTACTAGCTATACTACCCTAGGGTAGGTACTAGCTTTTCTCAGCTTCACAGATGAGGAAACTAAGGAATATGAAGATGAGGTCATTTGGCAGCTGAAGAAATAGTGCAAATCACATACAATTAGATGTGTTGAATAATAACCGCTAACCTCTCCACAGCCCTTTGACATGTGCTCTTAAACCAAATAGGATTTGAACTCAGTCCAAATTAAGGAATACTACTTTATCTCCACTTTAAAGGGAAAACGGAGGACCATATGGCAAAACCCCTTGCATGGGCTACTATGACTAAAGACCTAAGTCAAACCTTGTCTCTGGACTGAACGATTCAGGCCTACTAGACTCCTTCGTGTCATTGGGGACAGCCTAGAGTTTCTACTCCACTCATGCTGGGGAGAAGAGATTTGCCCAGGACCCAGGTAGGTGCTGTAGGAGAATGAGAGAGGGGTGAGGTACAGGGCAAGCTGAGCTGAGCTTCTCTGAGAATACAAGCTCCTGGATCCTGAGCATGATCATGGACTCTTGATCTGGAGACCCTTGGGAAGTAGGCAATATAGCAACTCATTCCTACAGAACATAGCATTTGCCACCATCACTCAGCATGGGTTATAATACAAGATCAGCCCCTCTGAACTTGCTTATTTCCTTTATAAAATAGGATCAAAATACTACTGACCATGCTAATTTGTTTAGCAATTAAGCAAGATGATATAGTTCTTACAGATGGCACATAATGGGCCACCAAACTTTTTTCCCTTTCCCTACCTTCTCTGTCAAATTCTCTTCTCCTTGACAATGGCATAAAAAAGGCATTGATGGGATTTCACTTACCTCCACGGGTGAAATGAAATAAGAAGTAATTTTCAATGCTGGTGTTAGGGGTTTTCACCTAACTGCCCTGTGCCATTGAATGCTGAGGGGGAGCTTAGATGGTGTTTTAGTGTCCTGTGGCTGATAAGGAATGACCACCTGCCTTATGTCTTTTATGTTTTCAAACAGCAGAAATGTATCATCTCCCAGTTCTAAGGCTGGAAGTCCAGAATCATGGTGTTGGAAGGGTTTGGTTCCTTCTGGAAGTCTGAGGTTTTCATGCCTCTTTCCTCCTTGTGGTTGCTGCTGGCAATCCTCGGCATCCCCTGGGTGGATACTCACCCCTTTGGTCTCTGTCTTTATCTTCTTCGCATCACCTTCTTCTCTGGGTCTCTGGATGTCCCAGGACAGGTGCCCTTTTCCATCTCTTATAAGGACACCTGTCCTGGGATTTAAAGCACACCTTAATCCTGGATTAGATTATCTTAATTCCATTAAAGTCCAACTGTAAAGACCCTTATGAAGGCACAATCTGAGGTTCTGGGGGGCATGAATTTTTGAGCAGGGGAGTCACTGTTCAACACTCTACAGATGAATTCAATGGGAGAGAAGGATACCAGACAAACAGACAACACTGGCTGTGGGGCTTACTTAGCCACTCACCACTCACTTGCTGGGTAACCCTAACCACATCAATTCCCCTCTCCGATCCTCTAATGAGCCCATGCTTAGAAGAGAACGCTATAAAATACTCCCTAAGGTTGAGTGTGCTTTATGACGGGCTGGTAGGGATATGGGAACCCAATGAGAACAGAGACTGACCAAGTGGGGGCTTCTGGCATCCTTTGAGTGGCAGCTGAAAGTATTTCCCTCAAATGCCCCTACACAGTCCGGGTGCCCTGTGGCCATCTTGATCTCATCTTGACAAGGTTGCTTTACGTTTCTGGAATGTGCCCTCTGAAGCTTCAGCAAGGAGAAGGTGATACAAAGCCTCTGCCCACTTGCCCACACTCCCTCAGGCAGACATGCAGACATTACATAACCACACTGACAAATAGTCACCTGTCTAGGGCATTGTGACCCGAAACCCATTCTCTGGGACTTGTCTGTGGACTCTGTATAGGCTGTAACCGAGGAAATTCATGTGATCCAGATATGTATCTCCTAATTACAAATCTGATGTGCCACTTCCAGTAATGTCCTCGTCTATGCTAATATTTTCCCTTCCCCCAGAGGATCTGCTAGGGCAGATTCGGTGCAAGGAGAGAGAGTGTCTCTGGTGTGCTTTAACTAGGCGATTACTCCCTGCTCACGGAGAGCACCAGGTGCCACACCTATAGGAAAGCAGTTCAGATCAACAATCCTCCACTGACTTCTGTTCTGCTGAAGGGTTCTCAGCCTCCTGGAGGGGACTTGATAGGCACAGACTGTCCATTAGCACCCAAGGTGATCAGTGCTCTAAACCACTTCTGGGGGCTGAGGAGTTGGTGTTCCACTGGAGGCTTGCAGCTTAGTGGAGGCAGGAATATTTAGCTGCACTTGTCACAAGGTACCAGTGGGAAATTGTCAGGTAGATGTGGAGCAAGACTGACTTCCTGGCAGAGGAAAAAACCTGAGCAAAGGCAGGGAGAGGTGACAAGGCAGGAGATGCTCTGTGTGCTGTGGATGCTTCAGGTATGTGGACAGAGTAGTAGGGGATGAGACCAGAAAGGTAGGCTGGGGACAGGTCAGACAGGGCCTTGAGGTCAGGTCAAGGAGTTGAGCTTGGAAACCCCAGAAGAGGGACAGCTGTGCTTGACTGTGTGCGAACACAATCAAAGTTGTTCTGCGGGCAAGTCACTCACTATTGCCCAGAAGTTTGAAGAAAGGAGGTCAAGGGAAGGGAGAGAAGCTGTTGCAATAGTTCAAGTTTGAAATGACGGTGGCCTGAACAGGGCAGTGCCAGGGAAATGGGCAAGTAGAACTGGCAGGATTGTCCAGGGGAGGTTGCGGGGAGGACGGGGAGGTGAGCAGGAGGGGAGGAAGAGCCTGCATCTCTGGCTGGGATGACTCAGACGTGGTCCCTTCGCTGGGGAGGACTTCAGGAGGAGGCGCCAGTCTGAGGGAGTTGGTGCAAAGGGGACAGTGGGGATGAGGACGGGTCGATCTGGGAGATGCTGGATCATGAATCAGGCAAACTAACTTCCCTGAGGAGAATCTCAACTTGCATATTCCAAAAAGCCCCATATGACCATCCATCACAGGGACTTGCTCTTCAGCTCGGGGATCCCAGCCTCAGTCTCAGCCTCAACTCAGCCCCTTGGACCACAGGTTAGCACTTGCCAACAGGCCTTTGGATCTCACCTCTACTCAGCCCCTTCCCCACTCCCTGCCCACTCTGCTCCCCATCTCCTCTCTCTCTCTCTCTCTACCTAGTACCTTCCCTGGGCTTGCTTAGGGCAGGGATTCCTTGAGCCTCTTGCTCTCCACGGGCCATGGTTGGGGTTTGATAGCTGGAGGGGAGGAGGTAGCAGAAGACCTTCATCACCTTTCCTATCACATTCTTCCTTTTCTTCTTTCTATTGAAGACCTTGTGGTCAGATGGTACCACAAGTTGAGGCTTGTGAAGAGAGAGTGAGGATGTCTGATGGGCCTGGGTGATTCAAAGGAATTAAAAACCTGGTCCCACTGTAAGGAGCAATTCCCCAGTAGACTCAGCATCTGGCTAGTCTTCCCTATCTGTAATCACTCAAATTATTTTCTCTCCCTTTCTGCTTTACTTCCTTCTTTCAGTATGTCATCCTCTCTGCAAACACTGGGCCAGCACCTGAGGACATGGAGGTGAGTAAGGCAGGGAGCAAATCCACCTGGAGCACAAGATTAGAGACAGGAAGGAGAGCAGAAGCTCACAACTCCCCAAACTTAGCCCCATGACAATGAGCAGCCCAAAGGAAGGAAACATACAGACTGAGAGCAGAGCTATTTCTACTGAGGAGATGCTGCTGGAGCTGGACTGGAAGGATAAGCTTGCAAGGGGAGAAAGGGACCGGATGTTCCAGGCAGAAGTGCAGTGTGAGAGGCCATGCCACCTTGTTCCACCTTCCCTCTTTTCTTTCTTCATTCTCTTCTTCTCTCCCTTCTCTTCCACCCTTTCATCCCAAGCAAAGACTGATGAAATTTGACTATTTTTCTGCTAAACGCTACATATACAGTATTTCTATCTGGTGCTTCCCATAATGTAAAGACAGCCCCATCTGTCATCCCCAGGATGGGGATGAGGCTGACCTGGCTCAGAGATTTTAGGTGACATCTTGGTGAGTGGCTAGTGGGGACTGGACTTTGGGATGAGAGGGCAACCCTGTTCTCCCCTCCACTGTGTGTACCACCCACCACCTTTGGGAAATTTTGGCAAGTTGTATGTGTGTTTCTTTTAATCTGTGTAAGTGCTGTCTCGCCATTAAGCGAGAAAATAATATGACCAGAGGAAGAAATGAACAAAGTAGGAAGCCAGGAGATCTGGCGCTGTTATCTTCCACAGGACCCAAGGAAGAGGATGAGGAGGGTCTTTCCTTTACATCCACCTTGAGGTTCCCTGAGCAGAACAAATGGGGCCACCCGCACTGCCCAGAGTGCCTGGTTGCCCAGGGCTAGTGCTTGGCTTAATACTCTGCTCTCATTCCAGAATTCTTTTTAATTTTAATAAGAGGCCCTGCATTTCCATTTTGCACTCGTCCCCACCAACTGTGTAGCCAGTCCTAAGAAAACGTGCTTTCCTGCCCATTCACTGTCTCCCTGTCACTGTCTGGCAGCCTCCCTTCAAGATCCACCAGCTCCCCAAAGGCCCAGGCTGTGCCTTTGATCTGAGACAGGGGCTGGTTCCTGGGTCCACACAGAATAACAGAATGATGGTGTCCAGCTCCAGACCCCATTATCCAAATCATTTCCTCCTGTGACCAGGACCTGGCTTAATACTTCCCAGGTACCAGGTGTTCCCCAAATATCTGCATGTGGAAGGGTTTGGGTGGCTCCATTCTTTTCTCTTTTGATAAAACAATTAGGTCATTTAAAATATGAAAACCTTTGAAATCATGAAAGTACTTTATTTGAAGTTTGGGGAAGAAAGAACTTTGATGATAAAAAGAAAGACAGCTATTTCCATTTTAAACAAAGAAATAGCGGGGGAGATTTCTATAAGACCCTAATAATTCAGATTCTGATCCCACTGTCCACAGGACTGGTGAGGGGCATTCAGCTTCAGTACTCCCAGTAGGTAGAAGTTGCAGAAGGAAATCTTTGGACTCAGAATAATGAAGAGCTTCCAGCATTCAGAAATTTCTGGATGGGGATTTGACCGACTCATAATGGAGTGAAGTGCCTACCCCTGGAAGCAACAAGCAAGTTGCAGGTTTACTTGAATGCCCATACAATAGAGGGCTGGAGAAGCTCTGAGCATCACATGGGCAACTGGACCAGATAGAGTTTAACTTAAAGTTATTAATGATGCTGGTAACTTGAATTAGTTGATTACAGTAACATTGGAATACTAAGTTTCTCTAACCTAGTGATTCTATAGTCTTCTTGTTTATACTTAAAAACTAAGGTTACTGACTATCTTTTTATATTTCTGCAGGAGATAACTGAAGAGTCTAAACTCTTATATCTAACATATGATCAGGAACTGATTGCTTCAGTTTATTGTCACAATTCCATAATCCTAGCTGGTGACCTTCTCGAATGAATGAATGAAATCTGAATGAATAAAGGAAATGACAAACACTCAAGGCAGAAACAATCCATTCAAGATTAATGAGGTCAGGAAGGGTGGACCCTGGGTGGTGGTTCCCCTGTGATATAGGGTTCCAACAATGTAAGCCAGTCCTCTTGGCTGTGCTGTGGAGCTGGCCAGTCTCAGGGGTGTCCATTCCCTGCACAGAGCAGAGTTAACAACATTAGCACACACCTGTCCAAGGGCCTGGAAAGAGGATGTTTGTGAAACACTAATAGAAACTTCTGTGAACCTTTAACATCACAGTGTTCCCAGCGTTTCCTCAGGCATAAGCCACATCCTGGAAACAAGCCGTGCTCAGGTAGTGAAGATGCAGCTGGAAACGCCTGTGTTTATTCCGTTGAAAGCAGGCAAAGCACAGATCTGGGAACCAGGAGATTGGGGTGCTCATCTTGGTTCTGCCTCCAAGCAGCTAGGGAGCTTGGGCCAAGTCCTTTCTCCTTCCAGAGACTCAATCTTTTTATTTTTAAAATAGGAATAATAATAGCTCTAATCTGCACAAAAGTTATGAGGGATGATTGGATTAGTTAACATTTGCAAGTGCCCTTGACACTGTAAATATGAACACAAAAGCACCCTTTTGAGGTAGGCATTCTCATCAGCATTTCAGCTGAGGAATCTGAGGCTCAGGGAGTAAGTAATGTAGCCAGTGTCATATTCCTGACCACCACTCCACCTTTCTACCAACACCAGGGCTGGGTCAGCTATGAGACAACTTCCAATTCTGACATTCAGAGATCCCATCTTTATACACTGACAACTTTCCCTGGATTTCATTTTTCCCTTGGTCCTGATGGACACCAGTTTGATGCAGGAAAAGTTCACTTTCAAGGTAATCTCTGTTTCTATGAATGATGGTGAAGGCCACTTTCAGCATCAGCATCTTGTACAGTGTTAGGTGGGTCCCTGGCTATAATCCCACAGGAGCCAGGTCTCCTTTACATTAGGAGACTAATGGCTCATCCAACCCAGGTCTCCCAGCTCTGCAGCAATTCTAAATAGGTTCCTGGGTTCCCACAATAAATGTCTAATCTTGATTTTCACCATACAGTCTTGTGTAGGTGAATGGCAGCACTATCACACAACTTTCCAAGCTACTAGAAACACCAGCACCTCCTTCCTCCTCTTCCTTGTATGTAACTGGTCACCAATCCTGTCGGAGAGTAAAGTTCCACCATGCTGCTGAAATCTCCAAGTGAATCTCTGATGTATATAAGGTCTAAGGTTATCTTCTCAGACCCTGCCTTGTGGGCCTTCCCCAGCTTCCTCTCCCACTCTCTCAGTTGGCTTCCAACAGCTTCCTTCCCTTGGCCTCCAGGGCAGCCAAGTCTCTAGCCATGAAGAACTCCTGCTGTCACTTGAGCACACCAAGGTGTTTCTGCCTTCTCTTCCACACCAGACACCTCCAGGGAAAATGCCCATTACCCCTGCCTCCTTTCCTGCTGTTCTGGTGGAAGAGCTGCTCCTTCACTGACTCTGGGCCCAATCCCCTCTTGCTTTCACAGAGACTTCATCTTTTCTCTATTTTCTTCATTTTTTGTTTAATTGTTTCTTTCTGTAAGTCTAAAAAGACCCACTCTCTCATTTTAGCAAAACTTCTGAACACCCATGTTTCCCTCCAGCCACCACCTTCACAGCAGTACTTTTCTGCCTTTAGGTCTCTGCCTCCTCCTTCCTCTGCAGTCATTATAATTTCCCTTTGGGCCTTTCCATGCTACTGAATAGAATTTCCATTATTCCTTGCCATAGTTCCCTCAGACCATCTTTTTCCAGCACCTAAAAGATAATCAATTTGAGCTTTCAAAAGTATCTGAAAATGATGATTCCTCCCCACTTCTTGACTCTCATCTGCACCATGAGGTGTGTTGGTTTTTTCCTTCACTCCTTGTCTGCTTCTCCATTTCTGTTTCAGACTTCTCTTCCTCCCCTCTATTAGTCAGGATGGGACAGGTTATGCTGCACTATCAAGCATCCCTTGAAATTTCAGTGACACATATTTATTATTTGTTTAGGCTATAGGTCCACTGTGAGGTAGCAACAGGGAGATCCAAGAACTGTGCAGGGTCATTCCTCTTCTTGACCAAGGCTCAACACTAATCAAGGAAATTCCAATACTTTTCCCAGATAGATTTCAGAATGGCTTTGGTGTCAACTCTTTTGAATAAGACTATTCATGTAGCAGTTACCTTATACTTGTCCCACCGTTGTGTAGGAGACAGATAATTTGTCTCTTTAGCTCACAGAAGTTTAGATGAAGAGAAGCTGTGCACAAGTTGCTGTACTTGAAGAGTTATGCCTAAGAAGATCTGTTAGCACCTAAACCTGATGATGAGATTCTGGACTTTAGTTGATTGATCAAATAGAATGAGACTTTGTGGGAGCCTTGAGAAAGCACAAATGTGTTTTGCATATGGGAGAAATTCCAACCACCGGGGCTAAGGGCAGACTGTGACAGCCAGACTCTAGATAGCCTTCAATGATTCCAGACTTTTGGTGTGCTCATCTTTCTATAGGCTCTTCCCATGTTTGATAGGGCTGACCTGGGAAACAGTGGGATATTTAAAAAATGAGGCAGCTTGACTTCTGAGACTAGATCATAAAAGACATAGCAGCTTCTGTCTTGCTTTCTCTCTCTGGGATCAATCAAACTGCAGCCAGGAGCCATGTCAGGAGGGTGTTAAGCAGCTCTGTAGAGGTGTGATCTGAGTACTGCCTTTCCAAACTTCTCTTTTATGGCTCTTCCTTTTCAACTCAAGATCCAGGGCACCAATTTTTTTTTTTTTACACGTCTCATTGTTGCCCAGGCTAGCTAGAGTATAGTGGCTCAGTCGTAGCTCACTGCAGCCTTGAATTTCTGGGCTCAAGTGATCTCCTTGCTTCTGCCTCCCAAGTAGCTGGGACCACATGTGCACACTACCATGCCTGGATAATTTTTTTAATTTTCAAAATTTCTTGTAGAGGCAGAGTCTCACTATATCATTCAGGCTGGTCTCAAACTGGCTTCAAGTGATCCTTCCCCTGAGTCCTTCCAAAGTGTTGGGATTGAGCCATCATAACCTTCCAAGCTTTTTTTTTTTTTTTTCCTGTCCGTTGATAAGTCTTCTCATACAAGCCACACTGTGCCTAGAACATTGATTTATCTTCTCCCCCAAGCAGTTATTCATTTCCCTTTGACCCCATGTTGTTTCTGAGAAGCCTGTCCTGACTTTCTAGCCAATTCTGGGAGGTGACCCTTTTCTATGTTCCATGGCAACCTCCATCATATCCTTACCACAATAGTAATCATTCTATGAGATAATAATAATAATATTTAATATAATAATTGCTGTTGAATGAGCTCAGGAAATTTCACCCTAAAATACGACTCCTTGATATAAAGAGTGCTTTAAATTGAAGGCCCTTAGAGATCAACAGACATTGAAAAGGACTTTTCCTCTATCTGCATAAACCAGTTGACCCATCAAAAAGAATTCTTCCCTGTTATCTTACTATACCGTAGGAAAGAGGATCAAGAATGCAACCAGACCTAGCCCAAATCATTTAAAATATAATATCTGTCTCTCAGGTTAATTTAAGTTGCAAAGAAAGTAATTTATAAGTCATTCTGATTCCCCTATCCCTGCATCCTCCCCTTCCTAGCATTCCTTGTCCCTAAGCAGAATTACCTGTACTCTTCATATCCTCCTTCCTGGGCCCCATCAGGACTTTGGGTAATCACTCTGATTCTCCCTGTGAGAATGGTAAATAAACCTCTTTCTCTTATTAATGTGCCTTAATTATAAGTTGATCTTTTGGGGGGAATGGAGATATTTCCCTGCACCCCAACACTGTACCAGGTGCTCTCTGGGACTATCTGGAGTCATTTGAAGACATTTCTTCTACTCTGGATCTCTGTTTAAAGATGTTCTTTGATCACAGAGCATGCTTGATGTACACTTAGAGTGGGTTAGGAACACTGCAAAATTAGCCTCCATCTTTTTTTTTTTATTGTTAAATCATAGCTGTGTACATTAGTGCAATCAAGGGGTACAATGTGGGCCAATTCTGAGGTGTCCTGCACACTGTGTCTCAGAGAGAACCAGTAGCATGGACCACAGGTGCCCAAAGACATGACCTATTAAAAAAACGCATCTTTATTAGGTTTCTTCCTTTCTCTATGGTGCTTCTCCATTCTTTCCATAGCTTCTTGCGTCCTTTCCCAAATAAACTCCTAGAATACATCCTTTATGGGAATCTGAATTTAGAGTCATCTATACTGGATCAGAACCATTCAGTCAGCACTTATCATGAGCTGGATACCAAGTCAAGCTCTTTACATGGATATATGTTTTAATTCTATTAGCCACCCAATGAGATATAAGCTAATCCATGGAACTGGGGTAACAATATTTACTCATAGGATTATTGTGAGGGATAAATGTAAGGGGGTCAGTGCGTGGTAAGACAGGAAGGCAGACTTGAAGAGTTTAGCACAGTCTTTTGCATAGTAAACAACTGGCCATTTGCACAAGATCAAATAGGTGTTAAATGGTCTAGTTTATTTTTTGCCAAATTCTGTCAAATTTCAGAGATCTCAGGCAGTGCCTATGACTCAAAGGAGTAGGGTGCTGGCCCCATATGCTGGAGGTGGTGGGTTCAAACCCAGACCCGGCCAAAAACTGCAAAAAAAAAAAAATTTTTTTTCAGAGCTCTCAACTGCTATTCTATACTATGTTATCAGTGATAATCTTCTATTGAACTATTTTCACAGAAGACTATAATCTCCATGGAGCAGGAACCTATAATAACTATTATATTTCATTTTGTCCCTGGAGCCTGGGATTAAGTAGATAGCAAGACATTTGTATTGAAAAGAATATATCCCTTCCTTTCTCCCCAAGTATGTTTTATATTCAGTTTGGGGTCCTCCTTATTCAAAATAATTTTTCTTTGATGCATTAGTTAGAGTAATTATAAAAATTATCTACATATAGGAAAACAATGTGTTTTCTTCAAAAAGTCTAATTTGATATCTTCAACTGTATGATGGGGTAGTTTACTCATCTATAAAAGAATAATGATTATGTCTCTTACATTAGTTATCTATTGTGCATAACAAATCACCCCAGAACTTAGTAACTAAAGCTAACAAGCTTTCATCACACCATTTCTGAAGGTTGGGAATCTAGAAATAGCTTAGCTGGTTGGTTTTAGCTCAAGGCATGTCATGAGGCTAAGTCAAATTGTCTACAGGATCTGTTGTCATGTGAATGTGTGCCTAAGGGCTGAAGATTCACTTCCAAGCTCATTCATATAATTGTTGACTGAGACTCTATGTGAACCTCTCATAGAGTGGCAGCTAGCTTTCCCCAAAGAAAAAGACCTGAGCAGGGGAGAGAGAGGTGCTTCCAAGACAGAAGCCACAGGTCTTACATGACCTTATCTTGGAAGTGTTGTATTATTACTTCTGCCATATTCTATTGGTCACAGAGACCAAAGCTTGCCCAATGTGGAAGGGGACCACACAAAGATGTGAATTCCATGTGAAGACCATGGCCATGACCGTGGCCATCTTGGAGTTTGAACACACCATTCTTTCTGTAGAGTTGTAATGAGGGTTTTCTCGTGTCTGGCACATAGTTACCTAGAAAAATCACTTCTGTTTTATGCACACAAGGGCAGATATGTGCATTTTGGAATCTGGAGAGCACACTCAGAAACCCAGAGTTTAGTAGTCATCACAGCACAATTACCATCAAACAAATCTAGTTATTGAAGCTCAAACCCTGCTGAAAACCAAGCCAGCCATACTGGTGACAGCCAAAACCACAGAGCTCCTCAGAATCTCCAATATTTCATTTACATTTACCATCAGTGTTAATTTTATGTCATCATACATTTCATTCAGCTCAACAACTTTAAAGTATATCAATTATGGTCACACTTTCCAAGTAAGGACAATGAGCTTTGGAATGATTATGTGTTTGGTCTAAGAGCACACGGCTATCCAGTGAGGAAGTCAGGATCCAAACCCGAGTCTCAGGACCCCAAATCTATTCTCTTTTAATTATTTCATGCTGCATTCCTGACAAGCAACTCACTTTATAATGAATGAAAGAAGAGGGAGATTTATTATTATAGTCCTTTGCAGTTATTTTCTACATAAGCACACAACAGTTTCTCAGCATCCTCTTGCATGTGGCTGTCAGTTGTTAAGTGGGCCAAGATAAGAGCACATCCAGGTTAGTGCACAGAGCCTGGAAGTGCTAATAATGGCTTAGGGGGTAAATTGCCACCACAAACCTTGGCTGGTCCATATTTACACCCAGGCAGGAGGAGATGAATGGATAAGATTTTTCAGCCTGCAACTTCCCAGTAACTAATGAGGGCAAATGCTTTCTGTCAAGGGCCTACTGGGACTGGGTGGTGGAGGAGGTTTGTATGGGTAAGCAACATGGGCCTCCAGCCAGCAGAGAACCCAGACAGAGGCTGTACCTGAGAACTCTGAGAGCATCAGTGGACAGGAACAGACCCAATGGAGGGCAGCACTTATTCCAGGGACTTAGCCCTGCCACATTCACAGGTTTTGATGACTGCTTTGGTGCCGTCATGGGGAAAGGGCCACCATCCACCCTGCCAAAACAAGCACCAAAGAAGCAAGGGCATGAAGCTCTGGGAACCTGGCTAAGCCAGTGCTGGGACTGGGACTGCTGCCTGTGCTGTGCTGGTCACTTTCCCAACAGCCTCTCACTCAGGGTTACCATCTCCTTCATCTGCAAGCCCACACAGAGCGGGTGGGAGGAGCTATTCTTATCCTCCCCCCCCGCCCCACAGATTAGGTGATAGTGACTCAGAAATGTGAATGACTTGGCCAAAGTCTAGCAACTAACAGTAACCACAGAGTCATGATTTCTAAGCTACTTATTAACTTTCTAACCATCTAATCTTAAAAAAACTGATCACTAAGTCGGGAACACATTCTTTTTCTTTCTTTTTTTTTTTTTTTTTTTTTGAGAAATTCTTACTTTGTCACCCTCAGTAGAGTACAAGACATCATAACTAACAGCAACGTCAAACTCTTGGGCTCTAGCGATCCTCTTGCCTCAGCATCCAGAGTAGCTGGGACTGCAGGCACCTGCCACAACACCTGGCTGTTTTTAGAGATGTGGTCTCACTCTTGCACAGGCGGGTCTTCAACTCCTGAGCTCAGGCAATCTACCTGCCTCAGCCTCCCAGTGAATACATTCTTGAGTCTCTGTATACCACTTGTCAAAGATTAGTATTCTAAGTAATGATTTAAAAAATAAAAGCTGCAAACAGTTAAAATGAATAAAATAAGATATGGGACAAATTTATTGGAGAAAAGTATCAGAATGAATATAGTAGAAGAATGATTTGATGGGCCTGAGGCTCAAATTCCATCCAAAAGTCATCATGAAGAAAAGAGGAGAAACATGAAGGGATAAGGGAGATAGATATGACATTGAAAATATTTGAATAATAATAGTTTAAGAAATGAAAAAGAAGAGGGAAAAATGAAGGGAGGAAAATACATGGAAAAATATTGGTGATAGATTTTCTAAAAGAAGAGAGGAAGGAAGAAACAGACTTTGAAACTCAGAGCATCAAATAGGATTAAAAAGCCCAAACGAAGGTAATTTAATGGAATTTGAAAAGATAATAGAACAAGAGAAAATTCAGTGAGTTTCAGGGGGTGGGAGGGTGAGGGGTGGAAACATACCACTCAGATTATCTTCAGACTTTTTTATAGTCATAGTGGCACATGAAGACTATGGAATAATATTTTTAGATTATTAAGAGGCTATAGCTTTAATAGTAGAATTTGATAATCTCTAAGACTTGCAGTTAAATGTAAGGCATGGTAAAGATATTTTCAGGCATTTGAAGCCTCAGCAGTTTAACCACACAAAAAACTCACTGTGAAAACACTCCCTGCTTCATTTGGTTCTCACAGGTCTGTGATGTGATGGTTAATACTCTCCTCAAAGGCGAGGCCTGGTGTGCTGGGATCCCCTGTGCAGGGTCACAGGGCTGGGATTCATGGGAAGGGCAGAACTGTGTGGATCCTCACATCTACTCTAGAATGTTCCCCCTGGATGGAACCGAAAGGAAGGTTGCATGACTAACTGCTCCCGGCCTCCACACCTGCCCTACCACTCAGGAGAATTCTAGAGTTTCCGCCTCAGTTTCCCCAAGTCCATTCCTCTCAGGACTCCTGTTTTCCTACCAGAGAGACAAAGCCAATCTACACAACAAAGGAATGAGGGGTGGGTGCAGTGAGAAAGACACACAGGCTGAGTTGCTGGAGGTGGGGAGGGATGGTGGAATGATGGCGGAAAAAAAGACAGTTGGAAGCTGCTTTGAGGTAAGGAATCCACGTGGAATGGTCGTTCTCAACCTTCCTCATGCTGCAACCCTTCAATACAGTTCCTCATGTTCTGGTGACCCCCAACCATAAAAATATTTTTGTTGCTACTTCACAACTGTAATTTTGCTACTGTTATGAATCGTAATGTAAATATCTGATATGCAGGATGGTCTTAGGCGACCCCTGTGAAAGGGCTCGCGACCCACAGGTTGAGGACTGCTGAAGGGAAGTTTCACTGGGGGACCAGGAATGGTGTCTCATTGATGTCCTCTGAGAAACGCAAATGAAGGTTTTGAATAACTGTGTCATTGCTTTTGATTGTTGGACAGGTGTTTCCTTGAAAGTCAAATTGCTCCGGGATTGGACTATATGGGTCTCCCACATTTTAAAAAACATGCCCATAACTGTGTGATTGCCAATCTGCTGTGGGGCAGACTCCCTTCACAGAAAGGATCCCTGAATTGATAATAATAACAATAATTACAAAAACAATAATAGTAACTTAAGGGTACTGTGATCCTGAGCATGCTCTCAAGACAAAGAAATCTTTGATTTGTGTCAGGTGCATTAGAGAGCATGAACATCTGTATTTGTTCTTTTTCTCCCTTTGATTCTGCTTATCATTTTCTCTCCCTCCCTGCCATTTTCTATCCCTCACTCTAACAGTCCTTTATTTCCACAGGGCAGTTTATTGCTGTGGACCAAACAAGGGTCAGGCCAATTTGAGTTCTAATCTCAGAACCCTCACTTGTTCCATGCCTTGACCTTAGAAAAATTACTTCATCTTTCTGGATCTCAATTTCTTTATCTGCAAAATGTTCATTGCAGAGCTATTAAGAGAATTGCTTGGGGTAATGAAAGTGAAGCCCCTGGTCAACAGTAAGAGTTAGTGTCCACACACCTTAGCTCTCATTCCGCTATGGCCTGGCTCCTTCCATAGTATCTTCTGGTATCAGTTAATACATAACCAATAAAGGACCTGATGACTCTTGACCTTGACCATTAAACACACTCAGGGGTACCTCCTTGCAGGTCACTGACCCTTCAACAAGTGAAAATCAGCTAATTATGTCCCAAAAGGTCCTGCCTCTATTCTGAAATGCTATCTGGAACAGTAGCAGAAATCATAGACATCCTTGATCTATAGCTCCTCAAAATAATGTATCTGAAGTTTCTCCATTGAGTGTAATGTTTGCATTATATATGTTGCATTATACTCAATGGAGTATACTCAATGGAGTTACCTTTATCCTTGATCTGATAAAATATATGTGTCTTTGTATTTTCTCTTTTTCCTTTTAAATTGAAAGTAGGCATTAAACTTTATCATGACTTTCTTCACCCATAAGATAATCATATAAAATTTTTGATCTATTAATATGGATGAATTATGTTGATAGATTATCTGATATTAAAACATACTTTCATTCTCCAAAATATGTTTCCGTAGATTTTAAAACTTTCTACTACCCTTTTGATTTAAATGCATGACTGTTGACCACACAATTGGTATTTTAAAAAATCTCAGCTGAGACTCTGCTTTGTAATTGGTGCACTTAGCCATTTACATCTATTTTAATTGTTGTGATATTATGACCTCTTTATGCAATTTCTATTATAAAAATTTTTGATAGTAAAATATAATTAAACTCTTAAAATCAGTAAAGTTTGATTTATTCAATGAAAAACATTGCATGTTTTCTTTTTCCCCCTCATCCCTGTTTTCCAACTTACCTTAAGCTAATACCAATGTTTAAGTACACTAATATATTAAAAGCATTACTATTTATATCTTTCCTGAAACGTACAGGTTGTGTAGCTTGTTCTCATGTTGTTTTTATTTTTATGTCTGGCCTTAACCTTAACCCAACTCCACTATGATTCGTTTGTCTAAAATGGTAATTCTAAATTCTTCTTCTTTTTTTCTTGGTCCTTCCTTATCTTTTTTTAACAAAAAATAAAAAATAAAACAAAATAAAAACGTCACAAAGTAATTTAATCAGTCTTCCTTGCTATACTTTTTAAGTTCCCTGCAGTTTTTATTTTTGGTTTTACCTGCTCATTTTTTCCAGGAGTAGTAAAACAACTGCGGCTGCCTCTTAAGTGATGCACCTATCTTTTTGTTGCCTACTCCACCTTTAACAAGTATTTAATCGGATGATCTTCTGCTTCTGAGGGCCCTGACTGGGCACTTCCTTGCCAGAGTGCAACGGGCCCTTAGTCTGAAATCACACTCTCAATGCTTATATCCACTCCCAGAAATAAATCACAATGCTGAACTAGATTTAGAGTCCAAGCCTTCCCCGCTCCTCCTACATTTGGGGCTGTTTGGCTTTGAAGCCTGAAATGGAAGGGAAAGCATGGCTGGCTTCATTTCTCTGCCTTCCCCTTCTCCAACTGCCCTCCACCCAAGGCGCCCTCACCATCGACCCCTTGTTGGCTTCTTTTTCAAGTCCTTCAAGGTCTCAGGTTGAGGAGGAAGAGAAGGAAAAGATCAAGAGATAAGTAAGTCCTTTTCGAATGGAGTTTATTCTAATCTGACTCTGAGCTCTCTGGCTGATTTTTTTTCAATGGGCATTTTTGTGGGTTCCTTGAAGGGCTTCTAGGCCCCTCTATCCTGCAGTTCCTAGTACTTTTCAACTAGTCCAAGGACTCCAGAAACCTCTTTCTCTCCAATGACCACTGCTAGCTTCGTTTCCACCTCAAGATGACACTACTGAATGTTAGGGGCAGGTAGGGAAAAGGGAAAGGAGGAAAAGAAAAGCAGATAATTGCTGAGACAAAGAAAAATGAGCAATTGCTGAGATAGAGGAAACAAACAGTTCCTCAGCTTAGACATGAGCAGGGGAGGGGAGACAGACTGTTCTGGCTATCACACAAGGAGAACTAACCAAGATTATGATTAGAAAGTTTGAAAATTCAGAGACTGTTCAACTCCTCAGACCCCTACAGAGGGACTGATAAAAGAAAGTAGAGATTTAGCCAGCATTCCATAATGGAACAATGTCCTGTTAATATCTGGGAGACTTTCCAAAGGAGAAGTTAGTTAACAGTCACGTGGAGTCAGGTGGACCAAGACGTTAGGTAAACCAATCAGTGAATGGATAAAGCGAATGAGACTTTACAGAAGACAGTCAGCATTTTCTGAATGCATGAATGAATGCATAAACATGACTTAAAAATGCATAAACATTAGGAATAAATATAAGGGGTCCTACCTCATTCACAAGGAAGAGACCCACACCTTCCTCTCAGATGTGTTCCATCTGCTTATAAACTTAAGTGTGTTTTGAATAGTTAAATTAATTAAACTTTTTTATTAAACTACCACTGCTGCCTGACTTCCTCTTTTTGTCCTAGCTCTGCGGCTACTACCTGGTTTCTTCTTTTTGTGCCTGCCAAATCAAAGTACTTTCAGACTCTAGGGGCCACTTACTGGGGTCACCCAGAGAAAACCCAAAGTGGGGCTCAGCTCTTCATAGCCCCCTTCCACCGAATAGGTCAAAAAGCACAGCTGCTGCTCCCCTGCACACTCACACTCACACACACAGACTTTTCTCTCTCACTTGGCCCACAATTGGACCATAGGAAACACTGACAAATCTCTCATTCCAGAAATCCGAGAAAGCAGGCTGATGACAAAGCATTCTGTCTTGGCTCTGCCCCAACTTCTTAATCTCTCACTCCCTAGATTCTCCAGGCATACAAGACACCAATTTCTGCTTCCACCTACCGCAAGGAACACACTTCAAAGCTTTCAAAATGGCCCAATGAAGTCCCCATCATTTGTCTTGGGAAAGAACATACCAATGGGATAGTTCTTGCCAAACAACTCCCTTCACAAAGTTTGCCCTCTCTTCATTCAGACGTGGTGGAGGGGATTCAACATAAATCGCAGCTTGGGTTCTTGGTGGCAGCTTGCCTCACTTCAAATGCTTGTGCCATAAGATCTTGCTGGATTTATGTGTCTTCTTAATGCCTCAGTTTCATTCTCTCTTAAATGAGGGTAAGAGAAGGACTTAGCTGTAAAATTACTATAAGGATTAAATAGGATAACACATGGAGAATACTAAAAGTGCCAGCTGTCATTCTTACTATGAATTGTAATTCTCTGTATAAATAGGAGCTACTATCATTATAACACAATGACCCAACAGGTTCCTCAATATGGCTTTGCAATCAGAATTTATAAACCTTTCTGCATCTATGAACTTAAGTATGCAGAAGTTTGAATCACCACGAGGAAAAACCCAAGGTAATGTTTTTTTTTATCATTATTTCCATATAATTTGCTGATAAATTATAAATGATTGTCAACATTTCAAACTGTAGTAATAGCACTGCTACAGAAAATAAGGAAGGCTGCTCTTTCCTTACTGCCTAGTGTCATCATCCATTTATTTCCCTGTTGAGAACATTAATGACAAGGGCTTGGGATACCCTCTCTTCCTTTTGAGACTGACAAGTACAAATTCATCAAAATTTAGTAGAAATATCATCTCCTTGGTGAAAGCCGACCTTGACCAACTCCCCCCATACAGAACTGGTTCTTTTCCTCCTCCAGATTCTAACAGCATCTCATACAATTCTCTCTTCTTATCTAGCTCCAGGGTGTCTGGTTTCTGCCTGTCTATGGCTCCCTTGGATTGAACCTTTGTCCTTACTTTTAAATATAACCTTGAATGACTCTGACTCTGTGTACTGTTCTTCACATATCAATTTCATCCATATTCAATGGTTTGTGTGATCATATCCCACTCTTGATAACTTAATTCCAGCCCTTAGAGTCCTCACTTTTACCTGGTACCCAAAGGTCCATTTACTAACTAAATAGAGGTAGAATTAGAAACTAAGAGGGCATAGAAAATGGAATCCTTGTATCTGGGAGTGGAGAAGGTGGAGAACAAAGGAATGCCAGGGGTCTGAGATCTATGTTAAGGCAGAAGTATCTTCCAGGGGAAGATGTACAAGTGTAGTTTATTTAAGGAAGGCAGATTAGCTCTGGCAAAGCAGAGAGACAGGGAAAATGCTTCTGGGAAACCAGTGAAGACAGTCAATGTAGTGTAGAAGTGTAGAAGAAAGGGAGTATAGTGTAGAAGACAGGACCAAGGAGAATGATAGATGTAACACTGGGTAGAGGGGATGAAGATCAACGAATGCTCTTCAGGCAGTGAGTTGTGTTTTTTAGGCATTACAGAAACATCCAAGGTTGTTACACGGCAAAGGGTGGAGGTGACAAGGTAGAAGGTATATTTCAAAAAGTTCACTCTGATTGACGTGAGGTTGGTTTGGAGGGAACACTCAATAGTGTCAGCTGGGGGGGGGGGGGTGTCAATCCTTCCATCTGTTTCAGCATGCGTGTCTACCATTCCTTTAACATCCATCCATCATGCCATGGCTGGAGTGTCTCTGGAAATCAGATAACATGAGAAGAATTGTTTGCATGGTGTGTATGTGTGAAGTGAGTGGGGGAGTCAGTGGGGATAAAGGGAAGAACTCACAAGATGTTTGATCCTAGTGAATATTAGAGAATAGTCTGTTTATTTGTTCTGATCTTGGCACTTCCCTGGGCCCTGTTCTTGCTATTTTGCAGAGAGGAAGATAGTCACTGCTTTATGTGTCCCTCCTCTGGCCAGAGTCCTTGGTTTTTGGTCAAAAGCCACAGCTCAAGTCAAGTTTCTTTAGCACATGCTGGATGAGATGGTCAGTGGTTAGAGTTTGTTTAGCAGCCTGAGCGGAGAGCTAAACACTGGATTCCTGAATTTTTCACTTATTCTGATGGCTCAGGAGTATCAGAGGCTCACACAGAGAGATAGATTCTGGATATGGAGTTCAATGACTGCTCTGGTTTTTTGCTGATACTGTGTTTTGTTTCCAAGTTCAAAAATATGTACAACCAAGTCTTGTTCTTAAGAACTGTACATTCATTCTCTGGTCTCCAGAGAGAAGGACTTACCAGAAAGCATTTCATCAGTATGGAATCCTAATTGAGGTCCTGGGTCATTAGATTTCATAAGTCAGCATGCCTGAATATTGGCTTAAGAGACTTCATTTTCAGGACAACTGACAGGATTATGAGAAAAGTTCCTAATGATGGATATCTTATTGCAGAATCTTAATTGCTACAGAATTCATAGGAAGCACCTGATAGCTCTACAGATGAGTTGATTAGAAACCACATTTTAAAATCTCTTCATAGTGAGTCAGTGTTAACATCCTCTGGGAGCCAAATCTGTGTGTAAGGTCTCATGTGCACAATAAATCTTAATGTTGAAGAAAAACAAAATTCCCTAAAAACCACCACTTTCAATTTCTCACTTACAAGTAAACACACACCCACACACCTACAAATTGCCACTCTTTCTTTTCTTGGCTTAAACTTTCTAGGCTAAGGAAAAATTAGAATTAAAATGCTATTTTCATTGATATTTTTTGTCATCCATCAATCACTGTAATAGATTTCATATAAATCTAGTGGCATGATATATGAGATTCCAAGTCATATGGCCCAAATTTATTCATTCATGAAATATTTTAGCAACAAATAGCTCCAGAGCTCCTGGAACAGCACCTGCTAGGCACTTTACTGGATATCAAAGCAATAACAACAGTAAGCAAAAAGAAATAGAGTCTCTTGCCTTCTTAAGATTATGATTTATTGGAGTTATCCACAAATTATCCAAATAAATGTAAGGGAGTAGATCCTGGTACAATGAGACAGGTAATACATGAAATTGACAATCTTTGGTGCATCTTACAACTGTATGTGTGAAATTTACTAGGTGTAGAATATAAATGTCCTAACACAATAACTAAGAAAATGCCATGAAGGCTATGTTAACCAATTTGATGAAAACATTTCAAACTGTATATAAAACTAGCACATTGTACCCTGTGATTGCATTAATTTACACAGCTATGATTTAATAAAATGAATAAAAAAGAAATTGACAAATATCAATCAGAGAAATCTGGCCTTTTGAAAAAATGATCATTGGGCAGAGACCTAAAAGAGTAAGAGATGGTTTAGCCAAGAGAGGTAAGGGCAAGGGTTGGGTGGCATGGAGTGAAGGTGGGGATTGCATTTGGGGTCCAGGGAAAGAGGTAGGATGGACCTGGAAGATTGTTAGTGGGGCCGGAGAGCCTTAGGGGATGTGTGTTAAAAGAAGAAATGACTTGTGACAATCACATGTGTTTGTCAATAATTCGGACAATAAATGTTAAATAAAAGGGGCTGGAATCATTTCAAAGAGTATCAAGATGTGGGCTGGAATCTGGATTGTGAGGAATCAGAAAGGAGGTGGGACATGTGTCGCCTCATAATCCACACTCTACAATATTGTATTATGATTATCATATCAGCGTATTTATTATGGGGAATAATAATTGTAATGCTCCCTACTAATTCTGGAGTGCCTTGAGAATAGTGACAATATTTTATTTGTTGCCAAACCTAGAAGAACTCCAAACCACTTCCTACTTTATACTTCATGTACATTTTTGTTTTATTCCAAAGCATAGTGATTAAAAAATTATGTCCTTGTTACAATCTATAACACAAAATCTTTTTTTAAATATATACCTCATCTTGTTTAGTTATTGTGTTAAGACATTTATACTCCATACTAATAGATCCGACATGTACCTTGCATTATGCATCATTGGTGTGATCCCACCATTCACCCTCCCTCAATCTGACCTACCCCCTCCCTTCCCGTCCTCCCCTCCTCCCTCCTTCATCTTGGGCCATAGTTGTGATCTATTCTTCAGATGAAAGTGTATAACACAAAATCTTTTTTATTATTATTATTAAATCATAGCTGTGCACATTAATGCAATCATGGAGCACCATACACTGGTTTTATAGACCATTTGACATATTTTCATCACACTGGTTAACATAGCCTTCCTGGCATTTTCTTAGTTATTGTGTAAAAACATTTATATTCTACATTTACTAAGTTTCACATGTACCCTTGTAAGATGCATCGTAGGTGTAATCCCACCAATCACAAAACCTTGAGAGCAGTGACTATACGTACTTAATTTCTCTGTTCCCAGAATCTATCAGAGTTCCTTGTACTCAGGAGGTGCTGAACAAGTACAAGGTTCAGGAGGTGCTGAATCAAATCACACTGAAGTGAGAATAAATTGAGCATTGAAATCTCTAGTCTGAGTGATCAGATGTGTGATGGTACATTTGAAAAAAATACTTTAAAAAATGGACTAATTGGACTAAAGGAATAAAGGCATTCTGATCTATGTCAGAAAACAAGTTTACTTTGGAAGGTAATGAGTTTCTTGACAAAGGAAGTGCTCAGGTAGAAGGTGGCAATTTTGGCAGAAGATATTTAGAGACATAAACATTGATTCACTTCCTCGGGAAACATCCCAGAAGTAGATGGAAACACAAAGATTCTATCTGGTTACTGCATATGGATTCAGCTACAAACTCTCAGGAATAACTAGCCCTGCTAGGCTAGTTCAGATCAACACACTAGGGAAGGTATTATAAACAAACAAACAAAAAATAAAACGTATTTCCTACCCTCAAATCATTTCTAAGTTATCTCACAATTATAAAAGCTAAGATATTCCTTTACTTAAACTCTTTTGAGTTGGATTTTTGTAACTCAAAATGTAATAAAACTATTTACTATTGCTTTCCTTAACGTACTATTTTCTTTAAAAAAAGCTTTTGATTTCTTGAATGAAATATCCATTGTCTTGAAGAAGAGAAGGTTCTATATTGTTTCTATATCGTTTATTCCATTCTATATTGTTTCCTTCCCTTTCCCTTTAAATAAGTACTTGGAGGGCTGGCAATTCTAAAGTATGTTTCAGAAATGTTGATAGCTCTTGGTCAATAGATTAGGAATTAGATATTTTTTCTTACATAGAGATTATAATTGTCCAGTTTGTTTGTTCTCAATCGACAAGGAGCAAAATTTGTAGGGAGAAAGGCCAGTGAGGAAGTTTTCCTTCCCCTGCTACCAATCATTCTATTTTGCTTCTTTGAGATGATCATCCCAGCTTAACATAGTCTATCCTCATTTTCACTCTGAGCAGAAGGAGGAGTCAGTGAGCATACATGCATAACCATGTGGTTCTTTGTCCACTCCCCCACACCCCAGCAGAAGAGACGGCAGCATTGCTTACCTGGTTAGTATTTCCAAATTTCACTATCTGTCTCTCTTAGGATTTAAATTAGCTGTGACAGCAGCATCTCTTTTCTGCTTTGACAGTTGGGCCTCAGAAGAAGGAGCCTTGAGGTTTCTCTGACCTCTCCTGCCTCTGCCACTTCTTGCTTAAAATTCCCCTATCTGCCTCATGTCTGCACCTCCCAAAGAAGACAATTACCTCTTGTCCCTTACCCCAGTTGGTGTTAACTGCCCCATATCACAGGAAGGAAGACTAAAGTCTGTCAACAAACCTGGATGGACTTTTCTTACAAACCATTGTCCACTCTGAGAGCCCAACAGACTTTGTCCCAGACCATTTTCTGTTCTTTAATCCCATTGAATTGTCCTTAGTAATAATCACTTATTGCCCCTCAGCAGAATTCTTCCTTTCCTCCTTCACATAACCTGCTTTGCTAGGATCTGAGCTACCATTCTTTCCATTACCCTGATGATGGTACGTAAGCTTCTGCATGCCACTGGGAAGAGAGAGGAGGTTTCCATTCTAAAGGCTACGACCAAATATATTTATATGCCTCTTCTCCAAACAATCTGCCTTCTGTGAATTGATTTTTTAGCTAACCTTCTGAGGGTGAAAGGGAAGGTTTTCCTTCTCTGTGGTGTTTACTGTTGGCCACCCTAAACATCACAACCATCTTCTGAAGTCATGATAAGTTAATTCTCTCTTAGTTTCATGATGATATTAATAATCGTAATCCTGATTTGAGTATGTATGCGCTCTCCATGGAAGGTATCAACTTACTATTTTCAGTATGTTTCTGTGGCTTCTTTAGAATTTTATGTCTCAATAAATGTGTTTATAATGAAAGTTTGTGAAAAGGAGCTCACTAAACCAAGCCACAAATAGTCAACATTTCTCTGTCTGATTACTCACATCTTTATGTCTCATAGTAAAGGGAAAATATAAAAATACAGTCAGATTTACCTTGTGTGAACTTCTGGAAGCCAAACATAGGGGAATGAACATTGGAAAGGCATCTGGTCAAATGCTGAATTTGATCAGTCTTTGAGTTTTGGCTTTAGCTGAGAGTTCTTCACTTTGGGTCTGTCTGCTCAGACAAAGAGAAGTTGGAAATGGTTCTGATCATTTAGCTTGGCAAATATAATGACCCTCAAAATAACATCATTTGAGTACTGATTCTATTCTAGACATTGTACCAAGACTTTTATAAATATTATCACATTTTCCCACAACACTATGTCCACTTTATAGATGTAGACATTGAGTCTTAAAGAGATGAACTATCCAAGGCACCTACTAATTATAGAGCCAGGATCTGAGCTCTAGAGTCTGTGCTCTTCCTTTAACAGAGTGAGTTCTTCTCCCTCATTCCCTTAACCCACTTGGTATATCCCTCCAACAGAGCCATTTCTACAATAGACTGTCATTGTTTACTTAAAGCTTTGCCTCCCCTCCCAGTCTGTCTTTATTTTGATGATCTCTGTACTGCTTGACCATCGGTAGGGACTGAGTAGATGTCTACTGGGACTGAGTATATGTCTGTACAATAATGGAATGCATGAATGAATGATAAAACAGAAACACTTAAAATAAATGGAGTCTTTCTTCCTTAGATTCTTCAGTGATTTTTTTCCTGATTTTCTGATTTTTTCTGATTTCCCCTTTTCTGAGATATAATGGAGACTGTGCATCATAATTCATACAATTTAGTCAAGCATTTGAAATGATCACTATGTAGACAGACAGGTATGAACATAATCATCTGACTACAGTTAGTGTCTGCCAAACAGAGGTCTAAAGATTTCACAAAGCAGATAGTGCTTGGGTGAGGCCTTGAAGGACAGAAAATTAATGTTTCACCATCAGGGGATTTCCTCCTTTCTTTAGGGATTGTATTTCTTCTGAGCACTCTAAACATTTTTCATTGTACAGGGAAGAGATTAAGAGATACAACACACCATGACAACAAGAACTATTTACAATGTATGAAGTTAAGCCAGAGTGACAAGGCTTTGAAAAATCCATATTGAGACCCCATATTCTGAAGTGTGAGTGAACTATCCAAAGTACCATGACTGTTCCAGATAGCATCTTTGCATTCCTAGAAGAGTCTAGATTCCCCACCACAGTATCCTCAGCAACTTACCCTCCAGAGGGTAAGCCCTTTCCCCATCAACAGCAAAAGGAAGTGATTTGTTTACATTTAGCAGAGATTTCAGCAGGAAGGGAGGAGATAAGGAACAGCATCTTATCACCCAATCTGCCACTGCCTCTCAGAGGCATCCATTGCCTTATTATAACCATGGAACCCAGACACTCGGAGAAAAACAGATATGTGATCTCGTGGTATGATCCTCCTTTTCTAGACTTTGGGCAGAAAAGGGGCCAAACAAAACTCATCTGTTAAAACCCAATAGCATGACAAAACAGAGGCAAGCAGGGACAGGGAGACTGCAGGGAGTTCACAGGCACTTGGGGGTTTGCCCACATGCCTGAAGCCATCTTGGGGATTGAGGCTTTGAGTTAAGGGTGCTCCTGATAAGAGATGAGATTGACATTTCCTGGACTCCCATCGGATCCCAACTGGCCATGATTTTTGGTTTCTTGACGCTTTAGGAGCTGCAAGGTGGCCTCAGTTTCCTTCTGCATAGTGACAATGCTACAATTCTGTTCCTCATGAACTCTGATCTAGAGCATAGCAATAACTTCCTCGCTGTTTTCCCACCCTCTGCTCTTACCCAGCTCAAATACATTCTACACATTACAAACACATCTATCCATGAACTTCCTTTTAAAATTCATCATTCCCTTTACATCATATGCAGAAAACCCATAGAATTTTCTACACTGATGGCAATGTTATTCATCTGCTCCAGTGTGGCAGCCACTAGCCGCATGTGCCTACTGAGCATTGAAATAAAGTTAGTACCACCAATGACTGATTTTCAAATGACTGAAAATCTCTTAATTTTGGTTAGTTTCAATTAATTTATAGTTAGAGAGCCACACATATCTACCATATTAGACACTATGAATCTAGAAGACGGTGTCTAAGCCCCTTAGCCTGGAATTGAAAGCCCTTTATGATCTAGTTTCTACTTATAGTTCCTGTCTTATTTCCTATCATGTTTCTCCACAGACATGAGCTAAAATGCTTTTTTTTTTTTTTTTTAATCCCTCTGTCTTTGCTCCAACTGTTCTAGATTTCAATCAAGATTTCAAGATCTTCCTCTGGGAAGCCTATTTCAACTTCTTCCTCCCATGTAATGAGCCACTTTTTCCCCTGTACTTTCAAAGATCACCAAATCTGCTTCTGTTATAACACTGATCATATTGTATTGCAATTACAATCTGTTCTTGACCACTTCCCTACATTGACCACCTCCTTAAGTTGACCTAATTTTCATAGACTGGATATGCACCACATGTACATATCATCAGTACAGTAGGCCTCATTCCTTATGTTGACTTCCTCTGTATGTTGACTAGTTTGTTACAGTTCTTTGGGTGGTCAATTTATAGAGGTTCTACTCTATTTGTTTACCTGGGCCTGTCACTCAACTAGCCTGGGAACTCCAAAGGGCAGGAATTTACTCTTATTCATCTCTATAAGGCTATCACCCAAGGAAGTACACATGAATACATGTATGGTGAACAGATGCAAGCCTACAGAATGAATTCATCATTTAATCAATCAGCATTTAGTTCAAAGAAATCCCCGAACTGACAGAACCATTAGTAAACTTTTGCAACATCAAAGCCACTGAAGACAACCCATGATGTCAGACACAGATTTATATCCATGCAACGGTGCCTCTAGTCAACATGGAGGGTCAACATGCAACTTTCAAATTCACTTTAAATCTGAAAACACTTGGGCTTGGGTAGATGGTGTTCCAACTGGGAGTTTCAACTGGAAACTACAGATACCTAAGATAAGAAAACAGAATCCTGAGACCTCTGAGTACTCAGAATCTTTGGATAGTCACTTATAAATATCTTTAGGAACTCCATTATTCTTCACCCAAGAGTGGGTGGAGGGGAAGTATTCCAATAGAAAATGTACTACTAGTGATTATGTACCTACCCTGTGCCATGTTGTATCTGAGTTATCTCTTCTGATCTCTCTTAAAACCCTATAACATTTCATCTATAGTTTTCAGAAAAGGAAACCAGAGCTCAGGAAGTAAAAATGACTTTTCAAGGTCTCCCCTAGAGTAAACGGTGAAGATAGGATTAAAACCCAAGCCTGCCTCTAAAGCACAGTTTCTCAGATGCCTTATTCACACAGCTGGACATATCACATGAAATCTTGTTTATGTCTAGAGCCACCTGTTGCCCAAAAAGGTTTTATATTCTCTCCAAAACATCAAGGACAATTAAAGTTGAAGATGCCTACAAGATCATCTGTTCTGCCTCCTACATATCACACCTGGGAAAATTGAAGCTCAGAGAGAGGTAGTCACTAGCCCAATGTCACACAGGGTCAGTGACAGAGCCTTTCCAGTCTACTGCTAAGTTCACTAAAAAGACGTGCTCCCCAGCACACAGTACTCTTTGTGGTATTAGTAAGACTTCAGGGACACTGGCAAGCTGACCTCAGGGCACACTCTGGCACAGATCCCCCAGAAAGCAGTTAGGTACCCTGTATCAAGTGTCTTACAGTGTTCAAAAGAATTGATTGAGCTCCATACTGAACCTCAAAGTCAAAGCATTCTATAATAGACATACTCTTATTTGACATTGTGAATGTTACTTTCTTTGCACTACTATTATTATTATTGCTTAATACTTCATTGCAACAATCATCTAATTTCTTTTCTGAATGTATTTGTCTTCATTCGTTCTTTGTGAGGTTTTTGTTTCTGGTCCCTATCTCAAACATTGTTATTGTTGTCAAATTTTAAGCCTTTTTAATTTTGCGAAGGCAAAAAGTAGAAGCCTGATAAACACATGTATATGTGAAAATAAAAATAAAAACTAAAAAATCAGTGAAAGGAACAGTGCTATTGCAAATAAATTTCATTTTCTCCCACAAAATAATAATAATAATAATAATAATAATAATTGATTGAGTAACTGGTCTCAGTTCCTAAGTCACCCTAAGGGAACAATCTGTGCAGGCAAAAATTGTCA
Organism: Loris lydekkerianus; assembly: GCA_963574355.1. NCBI lineage: Eukaryota > Metazoa > Chordata > Mammalia > Primates > Lorisidae > Loris > Loris lydekkerianus. Next base: position 3,865 of record CAUYPK010002235.1, on the reverse strand, counting down.
TTTCAGCCTTCATCACAACAGCAACAACAAAACAAAACATCAAAAAGTAAAATGCTGCAAACTTCAATGCCCTCAAGTCAGGATGACAATAGTTCCTAGCACAGAGGATTGTTAGAAGTAGTTAATAGAAAATACACTTAACACAGCACAGTCCAGGTCTGACACTTAGTTAAATAAGATACTTCCATTTGTCACTTCTTCTGGGTAGTGATGGACCAGTGGAGAATGGGCAGTGAACTGAGCCAGGCTGTGAAGGCAAATTTCCAGTTTGAAGATCAGCAAAAATGAGATTCAGATTTGGCTAAGTTTACTTTTGCTTTGGTTTATTATAGAACCAGCCAGCAAGGAAGGCCCTAACAGTGACACAAGTGAGTAAATCTGCTGCTTAGAGCTTCCCTTTATTCTCTGTAAAGGTATCTCCAAGTTCACAGTCTTCCCAGTCTGTGCAGAGTGAAAAACAAGCCAAGTTAGAGGGCTCTGGTCCAAGGTTCACTGTTTTCTGTGCCATATTCAAAGAAAGACATTTATAAGGGTCCACTCTATCACCATGAAAAGGAATTTCTTTCCATGGCCCTATTATTTCTACCCCCATTTCCCAACATGATTTATTTCTTCCTCTGTTTTCAGGTCTATTTAAGGTTTGCTGGCAGTGGGCCTGTTTCTGGCTTTACTAATGGAGAAGGCACTGACTTTAAAGTGTTAAACAAAATCCTTCTTCTCTCACTAAGTGCTTCATTTAATCCCATTGAGCTTCCTTTGCTATGTGCACAACAGGATAGTACTTACTCAGGAGTCGATGTGACGATCAAATAGTGCATGTGTGAATGTGTTTGCCCAGGGCCTGGTGCCCAGCAGAGAAGCTTGCAGAGGGAATTCCACCCAACTTATGCAAGAAGAAGGAAAACTGAAGAACTGCAGGGCTGGTGCATATGACGAGGAAGGAAAAACCAAGCATGAGTAACAGAAAAGACACCCAGAGTCCTGAGCATCCAGGAAATGTGGTGGCAGAGTCAGAGTAACTGGCCTCGCTCACCAACCATTCCACTTACATCTTCTGTGTTATAATGTTCTTCCTTAGTTAATCTTGCCTGGTTCACCTTCTGCAAATGAGGAGTCTCAGGTTTTAAGAGACCATGTAACTCACTGAGGTCATAGAGAGTGCAGGGCAAAGGCGGGACTCAACCAAACCTTCCAGTACCCCTAGCTGTGCTCTTTCTTCCACACTGCTTCTGCATCAGACGTGCCAGGAAGGAGGGTGCCTCAGGAACAAAGCACATATGAGGCTAATATAGTTGACTTTGACCAACATGAATTTGAACTGTGCAGGTCCACTCACATACACATTTTCTTCCACCTCTGCCACGCCTGAGATAGCAAGACCCTCTTCTTCCTGTTCCTCAGTCTACTCAACATGAAGATGAAGATGAAAACCTTTCTGATAATCCATTTCCACTGAATGAACAGTAAATGTATTTTCTCTTTCTTACAAGTTTTTGTAACATTTTCTTTTCTCTAGCTTACTTTACTGTAAGCATACAGTATACAATACATATAAAATATGTGTTATCAACTGTTTATATTATCAGTAAGTCTTCCAAACAACAATAGGCTATTAGCAGTTAACATTTTTTTGTGAATCAAAAGTTGTACTCGAATTTTCAACAGCATGGGTCAAGGGTCAAACTGTAATTAAAAAACAAGAGTCTATGGGAGGGGACTTTGTGTGTTCTCTGGCAGCATCTACATAGAAACATCCCAACTGACCCCAGGAAAAAGCAAACAATTGTCTGATATATATGCACACGTGCATCTATATATTACACATTCGCCTATCTACAGACACCACCCAGGATATAAAAATGCCTGTCACGTTGATCTTTCTTCATTTTTCAACTGTGTGCTTTGGCAGCATGCACTCATTGTATATTATTCAGAAAGAGCAAGAGTTAAGACCAAATATGACTGTTGGAGTAGGAACTAAGTTATCTAATTATTTGTTCATTCATTCATTTATTTACTCAGTATCACTTTTCTGAGCATTTACTCTGTGCTATGCTCTGCCCTGGACACTGCAGATAAAGATTAATAAGGAAAAAAGTCAGAAAAACTCTTTATTCTTAAGACCTCAGTTCTGATTAATTTATGAAATGGCATAAGCATCACCTATCTTTTCACATGGTGATTCCAACAAACCATAAGCCTTAAGTTTTATTCCTAGAAGTGGGCCAGATGAGCACCAAAATAACTTAATGTTCTCCAATCAACAACTTCATAGGCTCATGAAAAAATGTGGAAGGAGAAAGGGCGGAGGTCAGAGAAGACGTGGATGAACAAAGAGGGTTGCAATTTCTCAAAGATGTGAGAACTGGAATTTCTCTTTCTTGGGCCAAACAAAAGGCAATTTATTTTTTATTAAAACATACATACCTATATTTTTATCACTTTAGGTTATATCCAAAAAGGATTCATATCTGTTTGCAGAAAGGGCCAGGCACATGGAAATTCACTAAAAACTAAACAGTAAAGCAGAACCCAAAAAGTGAGGGGAAAGGAAGAAAGATCAGGAACTTCAGAGGACAGCATAATTCTCCTTGACGTGGTAGGGAATCATATTGGGCACTTAGTTTTCCAGCAGTGGCAACCACAGGAGTATAAAATTCCATAGTGCTTATTATCTAAGGATCAAAAATCTCTAAAAGTTATTTTAAAAAATTAAAGTCTTTCTTTTGTAGATTGCTGTAGTTCTACTTTCTTGGGTTTTTCTTTTCCCTTTTCCCCTGAGGCTGCAATTTTTAAATTAACACCTGACTTGGGACTTTACATAAGAAATATTGAAAACCAGAAAGGACAAAATCCATGTTTGGAGCTTGACATTTTTAGGGAGGGATCACATTGTTCTTAATCTTTAGCTTCCTGGAGTCCAGAGAGACTGTGACTCTGAGCAGAAGCCCAGCAAATGATGAATGAACCAGTGGGTCACAGACTAGTTATTGGTAGTCTGACAGCAAATACAAAAGCAAATACTATACAATTTATGCTGGTAGGAATTTTTGCCAAAATCGCAATATGTTCTCTTAAAGAGCAAATAAGTAAAGGCAAGGAATATGAGCCAAGTAAAAAGCCTTCCTCTCATCTGATTTTGAGTGAATAAAATGTAGGGTATAGTGAAGGAAGTGCCAATGTTCAGCCTTGACCATGCCAGTATGGCTACCCCACTTGTTTTTAGTAAGAGTCCAATGTACTTGGGTGATGGATGTTGAATATTCAGAGGGGAGAGAATTCTATTCTTTGCTTAAACCAGCAATTCTCAACCTGTGGGTCACGACCCCTTTGTAAAAATGAGAATACATCCTGCATATCAGATATTTACATTATGATTCATAATAGTAGAAAAATTACAGTTATGAAGGAGCAACGAAAATAATGTTATGGTTGGGGGTCACCACAACATGAGGAACTGTATTAAAGGGTCATAGCATTAGGAGGCATTAGGAAGGTTGAGAACCACTGGCTTAAACCATTCTTTGTAAATTGACATTTTTCATCACTAAAATTAAAAAAATAGTAATGGAAACTTTGGGGGTTTTTTTTAATTTTTTTAATTTTTTTTTAATTGTTAAATCATAGCTGTGTACATTAGTGCAATCGCCTGTACCCATTCTAAGATGCACCATAGATGTGGCCCCACCCATTAGCCTCCCTCCACCTACACCTCCCCCCTCCTTTCCCCTTCCTTGGCCCTTTCCCCATAGTCTTGTACTATAGTTGGGTTATAGCCTTCATGTGAAAGCTATAATTTAGCTTCATAGTAGGGCTGAGTACATTGGATACTTTTTCTTCCATTCCTGAGATACTTTGCTAAGAA
>CAUYPK010002231.1:0-35292 GCA_963574355.1 Loris lydekkerianus | reverse complement strand
CAAATGACCCCTGGCACGCCAGAGAGGAGAGGACCTGGAAAACTAGCATTAAAAAAAGTATAACATGGAGCTGGAACATATTCTTCTTAGTAAAGTATCTCAAGAATGGAAGAAAAAGTATCCAATGTACTCAGCCCTACTACGAAACCAATTTATGGCTTTCATATGAAAGCTATAACCCAGTTATAACCCAAGAATAGGGAGAAGGGGGAAAGGGAGCGGAGGAAGGAAGGAGGATGGGCAGAGGGAGGGTGATTGGTGGGATTACACCTGCAGTGCATGTGAAACTTACTAAATGTAGAATATAAATATCTTAACACAATAACTAAGAAAATGCCAGGAAGGCTATGTTAACCAGTGTGATGAAAATATGTCAAATGGTCTATAAAACCAGTGTATGGTGCCCCATGATTGCATTAATGTACAGAGCTATGATTTAATAATAAAAAAATAAAAGTAAATAAATAAATAAAAATAAAGTATAACAAAAGACTCCTAGTCAATCTACAAGTGTAAATTGTATAAATCAATCAACCACATAGCAGTCAAGACCATATAGACGAAATTTTAACTTTGAGTCCTTAGAAACTTTCTACCTCTATGTAAAGGCTCAGCCCAGTACACATTAAACAAGCTTAAATGCTAGTAATCTATGTTATAAAAAGTCCAGGAAGGTTAAGACACTATCAAGGTCATCTAGCAAAAGTGGAGGAGGGCCCAGGCTTTGAGTCTGATTTCAATCTGGATCTCTGGACTCCATACAGTGTTCTCTTTATCCCACCACACTCCATCACAAAAGCAGACAGATGCTCACATTTGTAAGGACATAACCCTCCTCCCCAAAAAGAAGCCAGAATGACTTCCTGGAGGATAATCAGTAAGTCCCTGAGTTTCCTTAGAAATATCTTTAGCTCTACAATTTCAGTTTTATTTTAAAAAATGGTATATTTATCAAAAAATATTGAAATGTGGCTGATAGAAGTTTGGGTAGAGTTCTCTTCCCCTCCCTGAAGAAAACAACAACAAAAAATTTCCTCTAAGGTTGGCTTATATTCTGTTATACCTTTTTTGTAAAGTCCATTTTCCAAATGCCATTCTAAATATGCCGAAGGCCAATGAACTGAAGCCTTCAACAAGAAAGAAATGAGCTAGTGAGTGGCCCTCTTGTAAAATGCCTCAGCACCAAAGGAACCATCCTGACAAAAATATATCTGAGTTTTCAACTTAATGTAACATGTTCATCTGTGTCTCTGAAAATTTGCACATTCTCTTTTTCATGTCAAACGAATTTGCACATTCTCTTTCCATGTCAAAGACCTAGAAGACCTCTGTGGCTCTTCTCCCAGATCCACAGATCTCCAGGACCCTCAGACTTTACTGAGCTCCTGCCACCAGGAGCAACCTAGACTTCCGTGCCTGGGCAATGTCTCCACATTACTAGTCTTTGAATGCAACCTGCTTTGTTATCTGAGGGACTCCCATAGAAATTATGCCACTTTTTGAAGGCAAATGTCTTTATAGGGAGACATGAGGTTGCCTCTGAAGGGCTGGGATATCTGCCCCCCAAGCCTGGGGCGGCTTTGTGGAACAGACAAGAAACTGTTTCCAGTCCCTCAGTGACTTGTGCTGCTATATTGGGCATCTGTTTCTTCATTTACAAGAGAGCGCTTTGGATCAGAGGATCTCTAGGGTTCCTCACAGCTCTAACTTTCTAGGTTTCTAATGTTAAATCCCAGATTTATTGGAAAGAGCTGACACATCAGGTAGGATAGACTTCAGTAACCAAATATTAACAGCTAATTGAATGAGTGTTCACTATGAGTCATGCACAGTTCTTAGCATTCTAGGTACAGCGCCTCACCCAATCCTCCCAGCAACCCCATGAGGTAGAAATTATCATTGTTACTAATTTACATATGAGTAAACTAAGGTTTAGGGAACTTACTTAACCTGCCTGGGGTCACATAACTAGCAGGGAACAGAATCAACTCTTGAACTCAGCCGGTTTGGCTCCAGAGCCATCAGCAGCCATTGCATGTTCAAAGTCTGTCTGCAAAGCTCAGTGTCTCCCGTGTAAGTGACCTCTACTGAGTTTAGGGTTCACCAAATTCACTTCCTCTCTTCCTTACAAGTTGCCCAAATTCTTTTATTTCTATAAAAACAAAAACTAAAATTAAAAAAAAAAAGTTACTGCTCAAGCCCTAACACACAGATATAAATATTATTAATATAAAATGGAAGAGGTAGTGAAGAGTTGTATTTAAAATAGATCTGAAAGCCAAAAGCTTAGAGAGTGAAATTCCTATCCAGCAGATGGGAGAAGTGGTTTAGAAAGTAGGGAACCTTCCTGGATCCCTGAAATCACTGACTTCCTTGAAATTCACTACCCCCACCCCCCACCCCCGCTACACTTTCACTTGTTTCTGCCTGGTTCCCAGGGTTGAGCGCTGCCTGGGAGGTGCTGCTCAGTTCCAAGATGCTAAATAGAAAGACTGTACGGATATGAGTCATCCAACTTAAGAGAGTGAGAAAAGTGAGAAGGAAGAAAAGTTTGAAGATCTTTGTTGGAGGCCCCAATTTATTCCCAGGGGAGAGGTTCCTCTGTGTGCCATCTCCCTCCAGAGGTTACCCAAGACAATGAGAAACCCACTGGAAGAAGGTTCAAGAAGCTGGGAAGAACCAATCTGGATTTATCTGTGACTAGAGCATGGCAAAGTACAACCAGCCAATCAGAGCTCATTGACAAAGAAAATATTGATCGAATGCCAACTATTAAATGATGTGCAAGAAAATCTAGCGATTGAGGGTCCCTGCCTTTTTCATTAAGTCCTCTGTAGTAATAACACAGAGTTGGAAAGAGCAAAGTCGAAGTTTTCCACCCAGTAACAGAGCAGCATTTGGAAGTAGCTCCCCTGGGGTAGAAAGCATCCTGCCTGGATTCTCAGGGAAGAAAAGAAAAACACAATAGTTTGAGGGAAGGGGAATCTCTATCCTCAACCCACCATGGGCTTGGATGTCAAGAAAACCACAATTTTTTTTTTTTTTGCTCATGCACTCCAGGGACGCAGCTCACAGCATCCAAAGCTGGAGTGAACCCAAACTGACCACAGGCTGGGATGATATTGTTTTTGGTTCACTGTCTGTGATTGGCCAACCCTCCTGAGCACAGAGGAAACAGTGTTTCCTTTTGACCAGATAAAACCCTTTTCTTTCTCATAGGAAGGGCAACCACATTTCCATTTGTGCAGGAAATAAAAAGCAGGGCCTGGGGCTCTGGGGAAGGGAGGGCTGCGAGCAACTTGATAAAGCACAGGCTTTGGAGCTCCCGGGGTTCAGCCCTCTACTTCTAGCCATGTGACTCAGCTGGTTACATAACCTTAGTGAGCCTCGCTTTTGTCATGTGTAGAAGACACTTGACAATATTTACTTGCTAGGACTTCTTAAACTCCAAAGACTTTTGAAAACATGGAACATGTTCAGGACTAATGGATATATTGAAAAAATAAATAACAAGGGGGCGAGGAAGGGGAGGGGAGAGGGGAGGAAGGGTAGAAGGAAGGTGATTAGTGGGTCCACACATACAGTGCATCTTGGAATGGTACAGGTGAAATTTACTAAGTGTAAGGGTTTGAACACAATAATTAAGAAAATACCATGAAGGCTATGTTAACCAGCTCGGTGAAAATATTTCAAACTGTATATAAAGCCAGCACGTTATACCTCATGATTGCATTATTGTACACAGCTATGATTTAACAAAAAATAAATAAATAACAAGTTTTAAAAGCATTGGGCATAATGTGCTTGGTACCACACCCGGCACACAGTAGGTTCTCTGTTTTTGTTTTTTTGGGGGGTTTTGAGGCAGAGTTTCACTATGTTGCCTTCAGTGGAGTGCAGTGGCATCACAGCTCACAGCAACCTCAAACTCTTAGCTTAAGCAATTCTCTTGCCTCAGCCTCCCAAGTAGCTGGGACTACAGGTGCCCACCACAGCACTTGGCTATTTTTTGGTTGTAGTTGTTATTGTTGTCTGGCAGGCCCAGGCTGGATTCAAACCCGCTAACTATGGTATATGTGGCTGGCACCCCGGTTGCTGAGCTACAGGCACCAAGCCATCCCAATTGTTACCTCTGTTGCTACCAAAAGGTGCAGGAGGCAGTAATGAGACCTTGCTTTGGAGGCTTCATGTTTGGGCTTCATAAGCTGTAAAAGTGTGACTATTCTTTCTGTTTATTCAACACACATTGAGAACCTCAGTATGTGCCCAATGAAATCAGACTCTGGAGAAACAAAAGATACATGACATGTTTTCTCCTCCTTAAGGATTTTACAGCCTAGCAAAGGGAAAGGATTATATAAACTAATAACTATAGTAGTGTGACAAGTTTTATAGAGAAAAATGCTGTGTGAGCATAAGGAGGGAGCAATTAATTCAGTTGGTTGGAAATAGCTCTGTGTGAGTCAGGCTGGAGCTACAGGGCTGAGCTGTTTTGCTCATTCCTGCGTGTGACTCGCAGCTTGTGGTCAGGAGGAAGGCAGAGGAGTGTTTTATAAGCCGTCAGGCCTAATAGGTAAGTGCTAGACATCATTCCGGACCGTTGTTCACTTGCAGTCATGCAAACACACACACACACACACACACACACACACACACACGTTCCAACGCACCAGCACACACGGCATTCCAACACACAGCACACGCACATGCTCCAAATCAGTTGCACAGACGTGCCCATACACATCCACCTCACTGCCTGTGTGCGCACACACACAGGTTTTCCACTCACTGTCCCACACACACCTATGCACACTCACCTTAACCCTGTTCTCTCTCATAGGCCAGTCATTCACCCGAGTGCGCCAGGCCCAGGACTTCTCCCTGAATTACTGCAGCAATCTGTGAAGACCTTTCCTGTCGACACTTCCAGCTCCATGCAAATACTAAGTTACCCTTCCTGTCTCCACTGATGGTTTTGTTGCCAGAAAACGAGGAATTAAAACTGACAGACACTTACACCAACAATACAGAGGAAGGAACCTTTTGTTGCCGGGGAGAACTCAGGTGCCTCAAGGAGTGAAATGCTGAGTCCTAAGGAAGTTTTTTCCCAAACATTTTTATACTGTTTTTTTCTCCAGTTCAATATAAGCTACATAGTTATGGCTACAGATGTTAGAAACCAGGCTATTGTTATTAGTTACAGAGTCTTTTTTTCTTTTGCTTTTCAAAGTCATTTTAGCTCCGTGTAAAGTTTGTTCTTATCTTTAGAGGGGGAGATCTGCTGCTGCTACTTTCTCAGCAGCACTAAGAAGTATGAGATTTATTTCTCCTTCCTCACTTTCAGTCTTACTTCTACCAATCCATCCTCTGTTCAGCAGCCAAAGGACTTTTTCCAAAACTCAACCTGATCAGGCATCTTTCCTGCTTAAAGAAAACTCCACCGACCTCCTCTCTAATCCTCTTCACCTATCCTCACATCATGGGCAAGGCCCTTCCTGATCTTATCTCTCCCAATTCAACCTCCTTCCTGCCCCCCCCATCCACTCATTCATTTATTAAACTAATAATAGCTAAGTGCTTACTATGTGCAAGTCTTTGAGCCAGGCACATTCTCTGAAACACGTGATTTGGCAGGTCAAGCAAAGTGTATGTGGTCCTTTAAAAGCCCAAGGCCAGCTCCAGGTTCCGGGCCTGTGCTCATCCATCCCCTTTGACAGGTAAACTGGCCAGCTAGAAGGACATGATCACCACCATAACTCCCATAGAGCTGACCACATGTGCTCTTCGGTCCCTTTCTCCCTGCAGTGAACGCTGTGCCGAAAGAACCAGACCAGCGCCATCTTAGGAGTTAAGTTTCACTTTCCCCTCCGTTTCACTCAGTAAGTTTCACTTTCCAGACTAGCCCAGGCAAGCCCAGGCAATTCCCCAAAACCATGAGACAACCGCCCACCAATCAGGGACACCCCCCCCCCACCTAACCAATCCAGAAGGGCCCCCTTTGTTTAAAGCTTTGCACGCCCACCTGCTCTGCCAGACCATAAGAACCCTCTGCTCCAGAGCTTGGGCTCCTGGCTCGGATCCGTTGCAGCGGAGTCCCCGGGAGCCCAAGTTCAAGCTTGCAATAAAAGGCCCTTTTGCTTTTGCATTGGACTTGGCTCCCTGGTGGTCTTTGTGGGGGATTTCGAGATCTGGGCACAATAGTGCCAGCACTAGCATCCCTAGCTCCACTGGCTGGTTTACATGCCCATCCCCACTACGCCAAGTCCCATATCAGTCCACATACCCAGCATCTCACATAGTCCCTGGACCACAGGAACTCCCAGGAAGCACTTGCTGAATGAAGCAAGTTTCTCCTCTGACCTGGTTTCCAGCTAATGTGATCCTCCAAAGGAAACTGGGTGAGCCTTTTCAACATTGTAGCAAATAATAAATAATATCTGCAGAGTGTTCTGCCCCAATGGACATTTATACCAGTAAGTAGCAGAAATAGAACTAAACCCAAAACTTCAGACTAAACTGTGTACTCAAAAGAACCAGTAAAAACACAAGAGAGCTTTGCTGGTGAAACAAAAAACAAAAGGTGTGGTCTGTTCTCACCAAGACATAAAAGTCACACTAGCTTGTTTGTTGGTTACCTACGAAAGCAAGTTAATCCTCCTCTGTGTAACTAAATCCAAGGAGGTAGAGTTTCTTTTCTTCATTCATTCATCAGAGTATATTATTTAGTACTAAATATATCTACTGGACAATCCATCAGTGAATTAAGAGCACGAGAATCCCTCTCCTGGTAGAACTTACAATACATGGGGGGAAATAAAGAAATGAACAAATTACAAGGCATGCTGAGTTCTAAGAAAGAAATGAACAGGATGCAGTGCATAAGAGTAACGAGGAGATCTGCAGATAGGGACACCTCCCCTGACAAGGTGAAAGCTGCGACTCGAAGGGGAAAGGGGTGACCAGGAGAAAGGTCAGGAGAAGGAAGTTGCTTATTGCAGCCAAAGAGAACAGCTTACAGGAAGGTTCTGAAGGTGAAAAGAGCTGGACTGTTCAAGGAACCAGAAATATCCAAAGATGTTTCAGAGGTGACCTGGGGGAGCAAAGATCACCTACAGAGAGTCCCCAAAAAGGATAAGTTGAAGCCCCAACTCCCATGTTACTGATCTGGAGATAGAGCCTGTGTGTAGGTAATTAACTTTAAAAGACTTGGAGCCGTGGTACGATAGGATTAGTGTCCTCATAAGAAGAAACAGCAGAAAGCTCCCTCTTTCCCTCTCCCCACCTGCCCTCCTGTCATATGAGGACACAACTTCTATAAGCCAGGCAGGGATCCCTCACCAGAAACCAAACCCTGCTGGACATTCATCTTAGACTTTCCAGCCCCCAGAACTGTGAGGAAATACATTTATTTTGTTTAAACTGCTCAATCTGTGGGATTTTGTTTGGGCAGCCGTAGAAAACTCAATGTACCACCATGAGAAGTTTGAGTTTTATTCCAAGGAAGTCAGTGAGATGTTTTAAGCAAGGGGATGACATGAACTAGTTTATTTTTTTTATGAATTGCTCTTGCTGGTGATGGGAGAAAGGTGGACAAGCCCTGAGGAGGAGAAATGAGGAGAGGTTGGGGGGCAGCACTGACGGCAGCCCACGCTGACCACAGCACTGGAGGAGCGAGGCGGACAGGTCGGTGGTGTGATCTGGGGGGAAAGATGAGCCTGCTGACGGGTCATGTGTGTGGAGAGAGATGGTCAGGATGGGTTGGCCTAAAAACCTGAATGGGAAGTACTGCCATTTGTTATGTTTGAAAAGAAGAGAAGAGCAATATATTTGGAGGAAAACTAGATCCAGTTTTGGAAACATCAATCGTAAAATACCTTGGAGTCATCCAAGAGGAAACAGCAGGAGTTCTGAGTGCTTTCTAAATCTGGAGGTCGGAGCTGAGGCCTTGGCCCGAGGTATAAACTTGAGGACCAGGAGCATATATGTAGCACTGAAAACATGAGAGCAGTAAGATTACAGATAGAGAGTGTGTGTGTAAAAAGAAGAGATGAAACAGGAGACTTACTCCCTCTACTCTGCCAGCTGCCTGGGTTTGCTTAGATTGATAACTGGGTAACTGGGGGCAAATAGATACACGTGTAAAATACACAGGATGAATGAACATAGCATAATGTAGTCTCTGGGAAAAAACCCTGGAGTTAGTCTGATTTTTGTTTTGTTTTACTTTGTCTTGAGTTCTAAAGATTGAGGAAAAAATGAAAAGAGATCTGAATGAACAAAAGCTTTTATAAAATTCATTCTAGCAATCCCTTCTCTCTCTCACACACACACACATAGATAGCGACAGACAAATAATAAATAATCAGCTGCCCATACACAAAGGAAAAATACAAACCACCGTGACTCTAAAACGCCTCATATTCTTATCTTTTAACAAATCACAAGAGAAATAAACAGCCACCTTTATCCTAACATTAATTCCTTCCTCTCCCATGACTCATTAAGTACTGAGGTCACCTTTAAATTTTACAATCAAGAGAAAAGGGCCCTTCCCTGCCCCACACTTGACAGGGTCTATCTGATGTGAGGCAACACACTCTACGCGGAACATAGAAAGGTGTTGTTCCCACATCCTTCCTGAAGGGGGCTCCTCCTAAGAAAATGTTTATTGGCTCCCCAAAGCCGGCCTCTGAGAGCCTCCTTCCTTGCACAAAGTTTTTAATGATGTATTAATTTTCCTTGACAGGTAGGTAGGGGAAAGAATCTGGAAATTCATTTGAGCTGATTGTTATATCTACAAAATCCATGTTTTTATATAAGGACAAAGAGAGCCCATAATTAAAGAATGCATGTAATGATGAAATGACAGTGTGCAATGATTTGAAAAAAATCCTAATTATACTCTGTGAACCTGAAGTCCCTGGCACTACCTCAGATTGTTATTTTCATCACAGAAATCACTTGCATGAGCTCATCTCAGAGGTTTTCCATGCCTCTGAATGGGCACATTTCATGGTGACATAGAGGCCCTGAGAATATGCCCCACTGGTAGCTTCTACTAACACCAGTCAGCACAGTCCCCCTCCCCCCAAAAAACTACATCTCATGATTAATGCAATGGAAAGCTGTTCCATAGACAGTTTTCGAAAATTAATCTTTCACCGTGATACTGAGTAGGGATTTCCCTAAGGGACCTTTTTTCATTTGGAAGCATCGTCAAAACATTGCACCAATTAACTAAGAAATAAAGTACACATGAATAAAGCACATATGTATATATGTGTGAGTGTATATATTTTATTTAGCATATATACGTGTGTGCACATATATATATATATACAGATATATATATATAGTCTTACTATGTATAGCTTTTAGGAGAATATAAAGAAAAACAAGTATATTATGAGTCATATAATTCATGTGGGGCCAGACACTACTTGGTGTAGTATTTTGCAAAAAAAAAAAAATTCAGAACTATAACAGACAATGGGAGTTAGAAAAGCAAAAAGTCAAGGTACAAGAGGAAAACTGTGGAGGCACAGGAGCCAGAGTCTCCCCCGGATAGAGGCTAATATCCGCGGCCACGCTTATAAGCACCCCACACATTCTGACTCTCCGAGTCTCCATCACTGCGAGATGGACTCAGTTGTTCCACAGATGAATAACTACAGCCCAGAGTGGCTCGGAACTAGCCCAGGGTAACCCCGCTGGTCAATGGCAGGTGGGTTTAGAACGCGGCCTGTGGCTGCCAGCCTCGCAGCAACCCACTGAAAGCTTTTGAACAACAGAGAGGCATGAGAAGGTGGCTCTAACGAGCGGGGACTAAAGTTGAGGGAAGCTACAGCAATTGCCCAGGAAAGTGGCCAGTCTGACTCGGCACCGTGGGTGGAGTGCAAAGGAGGGGAGAGAGGAGAGACATCTGGGGAGTAGGGCCGAGAGGCTGGTGAGTACAACAGAAAGAGGACCTGGATGATTACATTTCAGACTTAAATAACAAGAAGATTGGTGATAAAATTATCAGAGATAGAAAAGGGAAGGAATGGAGGAGCTGAGTTCTTCACAGATGTTGTGCCTTCCAAATCCCTGAGGGCTTCCATGGGGAGATATCCATCAGGCAGCGGGAGAGTCAAGACAAGCACTTGAATCAATGATCAGGCTGGAAAGGCTGTTCCGAGAGGGTCTCTGAAGAGAGGACACCAAAGACACAGGCCGCCTGAGAAGGCCAAGGGAGGGGACACTCAGGAGAAGGCAAAGAGGTCACAGAAAGGACATGACTTCAAAGTAGAAAAGGCATTAGTCCTTAGTCCTCGCCTCCCAGAAGCTTGCTGACCTTAACCTAGACTAACCCCCCACTTTCTCTAACATAACTCACATGCTTGTGACATGGTAACCTGTAAATACTAATGGTATGATCATTGCCATTTATTAAAACTGCTCGATAGCTCTGAAAGAACAGGCTAGCATCTGTCTTGTTCACCACCAAATCCTGAAAGCCTCATGCTTGGTCTGGCTCTAAACAAGTATGTCCTGAGTAAGAGGAGTGAGTGGAAGATTGGAGAAATTGAGTGGATGAGAGGTAGTGAGAGGACTCATTCCCAGTCCCGAGCTTTTCCAATGTGCCCATGACCTCCCCCAACCCCAAACCACTACCTAAGTTTCTCAGGGGAGCTCCTGCCCTGACATGATGCATTCACATGCTACAGAACATGAGTGTGTGCGTGTGTGTGTGCGCTGACAGGGTGCAGACGGGCCAGGCCACACGTGTGCATGCATGTGTGTGTGTGTGTATGCACTGACAGGGTGCAGAGGGGCCAGGTCACACATGTGCATGCATGTGTGTGTGTGTGTGTGTGCGTGTATGCACTGACAGGGTGCAGATGGGCCAGGCCACACGTGTGCATGTATGTGTGTGTGTGTGTGTGCATGTATGCACTGACAGGGTGCAGATGGGCCAGGTCACATGTGTGCATGCATGTGTGTGTGTGTATACACTGACAGGGTACAGACAGTCCAGGCCACACGTGTGCATGCATATGTGTGTGTGTGTGTGTGTGTGTGCACACTGACAGGGTACAGATGAGCCAGGCCACACGTGTGCATGCGTGTGTGTGTGTGCACTGACAGGTACAGACAGGCCAGGCCACACGTGTGCATGCATATGTGTGTGTGTGTGTACTGACAGGGTGCAGACAGACCAGACCACACGTGTGCATGCATGTGTGTGTGTGTGCACTGACAGGGTGCAGATGGGCCAGGCCACACGTGTGCATGCATGTGTATGTGTGTGGGGTGCACTGACAGGGTACAGACGGGCCAGCCACAGCCATTTTTCCCCTAACAGACCACACCCCTCATTTACTGTGAACCTCCCAGCATGCAAATAAAGGACTCAATCCAGCATTTCAACCACCATAATGAGTCTAAAACATTTACTAGAACAAGGAAAAAGCAGCATCCCAGCCTCCCGCCCCAGAAAACTTGTACCAGAGTCAAATCACTGAAAATAGCATTCTGGTTCCTCAACTAACATAACCACTTGCTCCTGGCAAGTCAGAGAAGCCACTTGGCCCTCCCAGATCACACTCTGCAAGGCACCAACAATACTAAAAACAACTGAGCCATTGCGTTTATGTAGGGTCCTTTTCAGTGAGGCACCCAGACAATGGCATCAAGAGCATCAGGGCTTGGCCAGCAAAGCTATTCCTGCATTTTGGTGGCCATCTGGGCTGGACGCACATGGATGATGCCCTGGGCTGGGAGGGATGGGAAGTGTGGCTGCCGTGGGGATGGTGGCAGCGGCAGTAACAGGCCCCTTCCCAGGACTGGGCAGCATCAGGAGCCTCATCAACGAACAGTACCATGGGAACATGGAGCCTGATTCAGGGAAGAAGAAACAGCAGCTGCCTGGGGGTGGGTGGGAGGCTGTGCTCTGAGCCATCCCTGAAGAGGCTGGAACACTCAGGAGGAACTTAAACGCCATGGAAGAGAAAGAGGTGGGGTTTCTCTAATTGGAGATGCCAAGTCAGAAAAATACTCTTTTTTGCTGTTATAGTAACTCACTATTTATTCATACCAGCCTTCAACAACAAGGGTAACACAACAAAACAAATTAAACCATCATCACAGTTCAAACTGGGGGGTGATCAGCAGCACTGAGGCAGGAAAGGCCCTATACAAGCCTGGTGTACTCTGCCATGGGACGTCACGTGGCAGCCCTGGGCCAGGTTTCTGTTGCCGCCATAACGAATCATCACAGGCTTTTCGTGTCTTACAACACTACAGATTATCTGGAAGACAGAGGCCTAAAATCAGGCTGTGAGCAGGGCTCTGTTTCTTCTGAAGGCTCTAAGGGAAAATCCATTTCCTTGTCCTTCCCAGCTTCTAGAGGCCAAGTCGGCTCTCACTCAGCAGCGCAGCACCTTTGCCCCTCTCTGGTTTCTGCTCCCATCCTTACATCTCTACCTCTTATCTCTGATCCTCCTGACTCCTGCTTTTGAGGCCCCTTTGTGATTGCATCAGACCCACCCAGATTGTTCAGAATGATCTCTTTACCTCAAGGGTCCTTAACCTAATCCCGTCTACAAAGTCTCTTTGACTATGAAAGGTAACATGTTCACAGGTTCTGTGGATTAGGAAGTGGGTATCTTTTGAGTATTGATGGAGCCAAGCCACCTCCAGCATACCTCCAATCCCTGCCCAACTCCAAAACCTTACCTCTGTGCTCAGCTGGCCCTGCCCAAACAGTGTCCAGGTCTGGCTACCCACTTGCTGTGTCTGTCCGCTAGGACTCAGCTGCAGGTCAGACTATACCAGCACCCAGATCAGCTCTCTGCCAGCTGGACTCCAGCACACTGCAGAGCACTTCTGAGTGGACGGGGGAGGGGGATGTCCATTCTCTCACTTGCTCTGTTCACTAGGAATTGGCAAGAGGAGAGGTGCTGTTCACCCCATTTTACAGACGAGACCCAGGGCTTCACTGATCAGACAAAGACACACAAAGGGAGGGGGCATTGGGGACCAGATGCTGGTCTCTCTGAGGAGGCTCCCACTTAGAAAGCAGGACAGTGGGGACTAGACACTGGCAGCTCTGACCCCAGTCGACATGCACTCTGATGAGGGTCCCCAGCCTTGTAAAGGTGGCCAGCAAAGTGCCATCCCAAGTGACGAGTCATGCAATGGGAATATGAAGGCACTTCATCAATCCACTGAATAATCACAATCTAGTCAAGGATCTAATAATTAGTACAGTTTCAAAGTCACAATAAATATATTTAATATTTTGAGATAGCTGCCACAGTTATAATGATAGGAAAATACTTTTAATTTCTACTAATAAGAGGAAATGCTAAACTTTGCTTAGAGTTTAGAAAAAAATGTGTAATCTTTTTTTCTATTCATGATCATGGATACTCTTCAAACCAATTCCATTTCCATAAACTCTTGTATGAACATTAGATTTAACCTGTACGTTATATTCCATTCCCCTGCCTCAAAGCAAGTCCATACTTAAAACAAGTAAATAAATGTTGGACATTTAAACAAAGTTAAAATTTCAACAGGGATAAAAGATCCATAAACTCCTTTAGTTAGTTGCCTAATTCAAATCCTAGGGCTTTCCTCCTTAACCACTTTCTAAAGATACTTATTTATTAACATTCTACTCATTTCTAGTTTATAACAGGAGATAAAGTGAATTAAACAAAAATAAATTCAATTTAACCTTTCTACTGTTAAAAAAAAAAAAAAAGTTTGCAGAGCAAATCATCTATATAAACAAGGAATCTTTTTAACTGTTAGAAAGCCAACTATTTTGAGGAACTTTAAAAAGTGTATTGTTAGTTTAATGGGTGCACCAACACTGGAAGTGTTCACGATTTCTGTGCCTGGGACATCACAGCTCCTCACGCTGTGCTAGTGGCCCTTGCCAACCTTGTTTCTTTGCTGTTAGAATTAATGCGATCACACAGAAAATAGCCCACATACAGAAAGCTACCGCCATGTACAGAAAAAAATGTAGGGCATTTCAAACCCAAGTAAACAGAATATCATGTGCTAACACAGAAAGAATTATGATATTAGTTAATGAATAATGCACTTAAAAGGATTATGTGCTTTTGCCTAGCACATAATAAGTGCTCAATAAATATTAATATTATTAACTTAAAATTATACATTTGAAAGCGCATATGGTGATAAGGTGGAGTCTGTCAGGCTGGGCAGACATGACACAGCTGGTCTGGTTGGTTTTGGTCCTGCCTGACCTTCAGCCCATCTCCCATTTTTACTCTTCTGTAAGTTTAATTCCCACCCTAAAGATGCCTATCTTGAGTAGTTTAGGTGGACTGACTTAGGAGATTAGCTTTTGAATTGAAATGTTCCTTTGGGTTATGAGTTATACTGATGATTGTTTACTATGGATCGTGGGTTCTGTCGATTATTGTCTAAGGTAAGGGTTAATGTGGTCCTCACTTTGAACCCCAATATATAAAACTGTAATGCTGGAAATGGAAGATCAGAACAGTCTTGGAGAGGCTACTCTTGCTGTTCTCTAGATTCCTGGCCTTCTCACAAAGTTTGGTGGACCTATCCCCAACCCTGCATATTGGCTGACAGTGACAGGTGGCCAGACCCTCTTCATCCGGTGACACATTTATTTATTAGTAATTATGGATTTATAATACAATAATTGACATAACTGTTATTATCGATGATGTAAGTAATTATACCTACACAAGCATGTCTGTAAGAACAGTGTTCACTGAAAGATTGTGTAACATCCAAATTTGAGAGCTTGACCATGATGCATTTGAAATATGGGAGAAAATAGATTTGGTCCCCATCTTGAGATGGAGCAGAAACCCCTCTGAGTCACCTCCACGACCCCTCAAGCCTGGAAATAAAGAAAACTCTTGAGTCCCTGTAAGAAAGTTCTGGACACCTTGCTAGCCTTGAACGTGAATGGAAGTAACAATGGCCCTCTAAGCAAGTCAGAGCAGTGAGTTGTTTTGTTCCCTATGGAAACCCAGAGATGGCATCTTAACATATGTTCTTTGGAAACCTCCACTCAATGGAAAATGCAGACAAGGGAGAACTGAGGAACTAAACTCTGACTGCTGGTTCTTGTTCTAAATTTCCCTCCTGAGGGGCCTGGAGGGAGTCACACCCATCTTAACATTCCTTTCTGCTATCCAAAAATCGCTGAATCCACCTATGACTTTACAGGCACTCCCAGTTCAGGATATCCTGCCTTTTGGGGTCAGACCAAGGCAAAACCTCCATGTATTAATTTACAATTTTGCTTGCCTGAAATGTACCCCTGCCTCTAAAAACCCTGGCCTCTAAGCTATGGAGAAGTGTTCAGGGCTTAAGTTTTATACTCCTATACTCCTTGCTTGGCGCCAAGCAATAAAAATGCCTTTTTCTCCTGCAGCAACTCTCGACTTCAGAGTCCAGCTTTGCTGTGCTGGGTAAGCAGACCCCAGTTTGGCTTGGTCATAATCTAAATTTGCTTAAAGTTCTAATGATATCCAATAATCCAGAATTTTTCACAGCTTTTCAGCAAGATTGAGAGACACAATAGCTATATTTCATGTATTAAAATTCAGGGTACCAGGTTTGACAAACAGCATTTTCCTTTTAGTTGGAGATTTTATGTGAAAATCTCTAAAAGCAATGACATTATTAATAATTAGTAATAATTCATATGATCAGTAATATTTAAATACTAAAGTACTTACATCGAGAAGAATAAAACATCAACAAAAGGAATATCAAATTTGGCAAATATTTTTCAGTCACTATCACGTGAATATTGGAAATCAGGATAGTCTTAAAAATCTCTTATACCTATTTGTCAACATGTCCATTAACAAAGACTGTAGCATGTACCCCTAAGGAACTACACTGCATTTTCCTAAATATTTCTTTAGGTATCTGAATCATGGTAGGTGACTGCCCCTGACTCCACTGCCCAATTCCCAAGAACAGTGTTTCCACTGCATCTAAGTTAAAGCCCCCCATGTAATAGTGTATAGAGGTAGGGACTGCCCTAGCAAAATACGTTCAAGTCCTAAGCCCTGGTGCCTATGAATGTGACCTCATTTGGAAATAGGCTCTTTGCAGATGCTATCAAGTTAAGGGGAGGTCTTCTAGACTAGGGTGGCATGCAATGACTGGGATCTTCATAAGAGAAAAGAGAGGGAGTGCTAAATGTAGGGACAGAGAGACAAACATGGGAAGCAGGCCCATGTATCCACTGAGGCAGAGATGGGCAGGATCGCAGGAGCAACCAGAAGCTAGAAGTCAAGGAAAGGTACTTCTCTGGTCCCCTAAGGTGAAGCACGAGGCTGCTGACTCCTTGACTTTGAACTTCTGGCTTCCAGAACTGTAAGATAATTAATTTCTGTTGTCATAAGCCACCCAGTTGGTGGACATTGACCACCACTAAGAAACTAACAGATATAGTCAGATCCATTGTTCTTTTTTCTGTAGAAGTATTTTTCCCTTAAGTCAGAAGCTGCTGTCTGACGCACCTAACACTCATGTGCTTAGCCAGGCTTTTTACCCACCAGAGAACTAGCTCAGATCCCTCCTGCTGCCGTACCTTTACTTTCAGTGGCTTTGCATTAAAATCCTATTTATAAACAGGCTGCTGGCCCAGAGACTGTCACTTGCCAGTTAGATTTTTTCAAATATTGCATTAAAATACCATTTATCTTGATCACTGAGTTTTTTGGAGCTCCCTTAAAGTTTGTACCTCAGGCGAATGCCTCACCGCCTCACCCTACTCTCAGCCCCGTCCCCCTAAGATTTTTCCTGCTATATCCATTAGTTTGCATTTTTTCAGGCTGAATTGTTCTTTCTTGCCAGCCTCTCTCCACCACTCTGAGTAATAATTCTTGGTCTCCAGTGACTCTGACAATTGATTGCATCTGTGAATTTTAATAGCTTAGCTGATATTTCCTGCAGATGATTGAGGAAAATGTCAATTAAGGCCAATCCTAACCAGATGCCGACAGGCCCTCCCTAGACACTCCCGTGGGGGAGTAGGGTAGTATCATTGCGAGGATTGTTGGGGTGTCGTTTGTAATTCTGACACATTTGTGCAATCTAAGTCATCCTCACCATGTGGATATCCTATTGAGAGTATTGCAAAAGAGATGGCGACTAGTTAAAAGACAGCTCATCTTACGCTGGTCCCTCGCTCACCACCAGTGCACTTCACCCAAACAACGTCTTTTAAATGTGCTTGGCTTTGAGGTGTGTGTGTGTGTGTGTGTGTGTGTGTGTGTGTGTGTGTGTGTTTTGATATAACGTAATACAACTGCTTGCTCTCTGACCCATCCTCCTCTGCCTGGCTGTGGATGTTCCCTCTTGACCCTGCTCTATTGCAGTGTGACAAGAGGAGCTCTGGATGCCTTTCAAGCCAGTGGGAAACACAGGCTCCCCCAGTCTGTCTGTGTGTGTCTGTGGGCAGGCCCCTTGCCTCCTTTCACCCTCCCTTTTCTTCATCTGTAAAATGGAGTAACAAAGTCTGCCCTTCCTTCCGGGGGTGACTATGAGGCAAGAGACTAGGAAGCATTTAAGCATCTTGTTACCGAGTAAGTGCTACGCAGAAGCTCGCAGGTGTAAATGACAGGAGGTGTACTGCCGTGTTGTCTGTAATCACAAAGCACGGGGACTGCGAGACTGGCAGCAAATTATAGTATATTCAAACAATGACTCATTCTGCTGTCATTCAAAAAATTATTCATTTGGAGATGATTGATTGACGGATAACAGGTATGAATAGCTGCATTTGGAAAATAGTGTTGGCACAGATAGAGACATCTAAGCAACTCTGGGAAAATAGTAGGAAGGATAAGCATCAAACCTAAATGTTCTCACTTACATCTAGAGAATCAGAAGAGATCATTCTAGAAATTTTACTTCCTATTTCATATATATGTATAAAATTTTGTCTTTTGAGACAGTATCTCACTGTCACCTCAGGCAACATTCACCAGTAGTGTGAACTCATAGACCATGGCTATGGGCCCCATCTCAAACTCTTGGGTTCAGGCAATCCTCCTGCCTCAGTCTCCTGGGTAGCTGGGACTATAGTGGCCTGCTAGGATGCCTGGGTAATTTTTCTATTTTTAGTAGAGATGGGGTCTTGCCTTTCCTCAGACTGGTCTCAAACTCCTGAGCTCAAGTAATCCATCCACCTCCACCTCCCAAAGTGGTAGGATTACAGGAGTGAACTATCATGCCTGGCTTTTTATATAATTCTTAAATGGTGGGATTATGGATTAATATTAGTGATTTTCAGGTTCTTAATTTTTAAAAAATTAAAGGGGAAAAGTGCTGCATAAATGAGAGCCCTGCAGCTGCAACCATGAGCCAGATGACTTTGCAGATATTCTCCTTAACGTACGCATTTGACATCACTCACCCTCCCCACACACATTTTTTCAACAGCTTGCTCAAGGTTATATAACTAGTAAGTCAGAGCAATGTCCCAAAGGCCACTCTGAGTGTAACTGCAGACTCTTTCCATAGTTCACACTGCCTCTATTGCCAGCAAAGCTGTTCGTCCTTCATTTGCTCATTTATTCATTCCACAAATATTTACTGGGTGCCTACCCTATATTTGGCACCATACTTCATTCCAAAAAGAGCTGCTAACATGAAAAAGGCAAGATTTCTGCCCCTGAGCAGTTCAAGGTCTTTTGTCCTGTTAATAAGAAACAGAAGGGCAAAGAATACACCATAGAAAGAAAGAGTAAACAGTTGGGAACCGTCCATCCGCCCTGGCTACCCTTGTGAGGTTGAGTCAGAAGACGAACTCTGACCACCTCCTCCTAACAGTGCCCATCGTGCCAGAACACAGCAAAGGGGCCCTTGGCACTTGGGTGCACAGTCTGTTTTTTCAATCTCTTCCATTGTTTATCTCCAACAGGGACATATGGATAGGGAAGAGGATAAGAAGGGAGCTAGGTTTTTGTAGAAATTTGAAGGGGGAAAAGGGCTCTGGAGTTATAAGAAATGAAGGTTAAACCAACAACTATCAGAAAGGGAAGTCACTCTCTGGTAGATCCTATAAAGTTCATATTTACACAGGCTATACGAGAAGAACATCCTCTAACTAAAATTAAAGAAATGCAGACTTACTATGGAACTGTGTGTGACTTTTCTTAGCATTTTTGAAAATATTATAAATAGTGTCTATATCCCTCTCTCCTTATAAATCAGAGATTGGGCTCTATGAGACCATAACCAATGGATTTAGACAAGTGTGTACCTTTGCTTCTAAAGCTTTAAGTAGGGTTTTTTTTTTTTTTCTCCCCATAGAGTTAAATTTTTGTTCAAATTACATTATTTGTTATATCTTTGGCATGTGCCATAGTTTTCATAAAAGGCAGTGTGAATAAGTGGCCAAATGATTCATACATGCAAGTAAGTCCCTGTTAATCAGAGCTGTTGAAGACATCCTTAGGAAGGGAGTGGAACATGAGCTGGGACGTGTGGAATCTGACAAGTGGAGGGAAGAAGGGACCACTTCAGGCAGCTGTGAGATCCTGAGACTTCAGGTGCTGACAGACAGACAGACGCATGAGAACACCCAGACAGTGAGGCAGCAGGCTCACCCAGCCACAGGGCTCCAAGAAACCTTGGCCCCCGTCTACGACAGCACCTCGCTTTACAAGTGTGCCAGCTGAGATCAGAGAAGTGAACTGACTTGCCGAGGTCACATAGCGATACCACTTTGCTCACAGTGAAAAGAGGTTCCTGGTCCACTTCCCAGCGTTTCATACATGTTCATGCTGTCCCCATGAACAAGTAGAGGATCAGAAACAGGAAGTCATGCACATGCACGAGAAATAGCAAGTCCAAAAGAGCTTTTGATTGGAGTAGAAAATATATGTAGGGAACTAAGGAAGCGAAGTTGAAAAGATCAAATGGGATATGATTCTGAAAGACCTTGAATATCAGACCAAGGAGTTTGGATCCTGTTTTCCATGTAGGTAACAGAGAACTACTTCATATGTTCGAGCAGAGCTCAGATAACAAACTTGATATTTTTTGTTGCCATCAACAGACCGACATAAGAAAATAATTTAACCAGAGGCAAGAAAAGCTCTTCCTGAGAGTAAAAAAATATATATATCAGAATACCAGGGAAGAAAAAACATTACCTAGATTTTTCATGTATTCTCTCTAAAAGCAATACAACATATTCTTTTATAATATTGGCCTTTAAAAAAATATATACATATTCCTTTATTTCTTTTTCTGATATAAAAATAACACATGTTCATTTATGATCTTTCAACTGTATAAAGAACCAAAATTGTTCCCATAACCTCAACTCAAAGCAAAAATAGTTAACATTTTGTCATATTGTCATTTGGGTTTTTTTTCCTATGCACTTTTACATAATTGATTTCATACCTTTATATAACTTTGTGACTTCTGTTTTCACTTTATATAATACCATAAATACCTTGTGTGTTATCTCAAAGTCTCAAACCCTTCATTATAAAAGCTTATAACCTATATATTTAACCACACCTTCGAGGGTGAGAATTTAGGGTTTTTTCTCATACATATATATGTAATGCTGTAACAAATGTCTCATCTATAAATTTAGTCCCTCGCAAGGTATTCCTTAGAGTACATTCATAAAATTCCTGGATCAAATAGTATGGATTTTTTTAAGGGTCATTCATACATCTTGTTGGATTGATTTTTATTTTTGATAATTTAATAGGTTTTGAAAATGTTGGTGTTGGTGTTGGTGAAAATTCTAGTTTTTATTGAATGAAAGTAGTTGCTCTTGTCTTAATATCTTTTTCATTAATATATATTTCACATTTAGAAGAAAGAAAAGTCTCTGTAAAATTGATCTACAAAGAGAAAAATTTAAATTAATCTTAATTTATTAAAATTAAGATTTTAACAAGTTTGTTTAATTTAATACATTTATATTCAATAAATACAAAATTAAAATATAACATGAAATAAGATTAAATTGAATGTCTGCTCTCCCCTGGCCACTTTCTGTGCCGTGGCTCTGTCCTGTCCTCTGACCAGCACTACAGCTTGTCCCTTTAACTCACAACCCATCCCACCCCTGTACTGTCTTAGCCTCCCAGATTGTTAGATTATCTGTGCTGTGATTTATCAAGGGAGATTCCATTTTGCATTTCCTAGCATAGGGCCCACGTCCATGTACTGAGGCCTCTGCACCCTTAAGGGCCTAGGGACTTAGAAAGTCAAGTTTAACAACAAAAAGATTAATGATGCTTTCATGATCTCCACGGCCTGTGTGTTTCTCATTATCTTCCCTTGAATGCAATCATTGGCTTTTATTCTGAAGCCACACATGAGGCTAGTCATTGCTCCTCCCAGAGCAGGAAGACTTCTCCTGGGCTAATACCACAGAGAACCAAGTCTCCAGCCTCTTGTTTAGTCAAAGTCCCCTCTGCTCCACTCTCCCTGGCACAGCTCTGCTGCAGTCTCCTTCACTGCCCACCTGCTCCCTCGCTAGGCCTCCTAACAAGTGTCCCTGTCCCCAGCTTCTTCCCTTCCAATCTTACTTATTCACTGAAGCAAGATCAAGTCTTCCTGTAGCAAAATTCTTATCATCTTACAACTCTGTTCAAAACATCTGCAATGGTTATTACTTACATGGGAAAAGGTCCAGTATTTTGCAATGAATCAATGCCTGCTTATTTATCAAGTTGACTCTAGACAGGGAGACTAGGGAGACCCTAGGACAAGCACTATGTTTTTTAATGAGTAAGCCACAGAATTAAGCACAATGGGATCTGTACGATGAGCTCTGTGTCTAGTTTGGGAGCTAAAACAGACACGTGAAAAGTTAAGTTAACAAGCCTCTGGCTTCTGTCTCTCCTCAGGACTCCCATCCTGAATATTTGATGGCCAGACTTTACCCTCATCATGGTTCAAACTTGGCTTACTCTCTTAGCCCCAAATCCGTGTTTTCAATCTGATGGTTCCTCTATCCAAGTTCTCCAGACAAGACATACTCAGGGAAGGGATATGGGGGGATTTGAGGGGGAGGAAATTTTGGACTTGCAGGGCCCATCAGAATACAATTATTATTTATTCACTCTCTTAGTTGTACTTAGGACATTAGAGCTACACAGACATTAATAAAACATGTCCTCATTGTTGCAAGAAAACAATCATGGGAGAGACACAGAGCTTGCTGGATGGGGTCCCCTGTCCAGTGTCAACTCACATACCCCAATTGTGCCTCGCAAGCCAAAATCTCCAGAACCTCACCATGCAATCATTCAGTTTAGGAAATGTGGATTTAGGACATCACCTATTTTCTCAATTCTCTTGTATTTGTCTTCTACTGAATCCTAGTCAATAAAGGATGTTGGGACAATCACAATAACACATGTGAGCAATTCTTACTTATGAAAAACTCTCCTGAACATTATCATGTTCAATCTTCACAAATAAACTACAAGGTGTATTCTTTTATCACCTTCATTTTACAGATAAGAAAACCATGCCTTAGGGAAATTAAGCCACATAGCCAGGTTCCTTTCAGTGTAATTAACTAATGTTTAATTTCTAATGTGTGTCAGCCACTAAGGGAAAAAACATAGGAATGAAGCTCTCTTCTATCAGTGACTCTACAGTCTGGGGAAAGAGGTAGAGATCTAGATGATAATTTAGGTACAAAAGCAGAGAGAAGGACCAGCATAGCTGGAAGATTCAGGGAAGGTATGTGTATGTGTGTGAATTATGTCCGGGGTGTGGGCAGTCACACACCCAAGCTGGAACCTTAAAGAGGAGCTAGTTAGTTCATAGGTGGGGAAACCAGAATTTGAACTCAAGTGTGTCTGAATGTCTAGTTCATGTTTTTCTCACCATCTTGTTACACGGAAGGTTGTCAATGGATATTCACTAAATGAATGAAAGAATAAATACATTATATACTTCTTCCAATTGAGACAATGACTGAAATGTCAGCCCAAACAGTAACTTTGCCTTTAAAACCCTCATGTTCTGATCAACTGAGCTCATCAGCTAATCCACCTTACGCAATTCTAAGATCCCCAGCAACAGGGCAGGTGGCTCTCAACATATGGCATCCTAACTTCCACCTACAATCTCCCAGGATTGGTTACAAGTGAGACAGGCTCCAGAATTGAGGAGAAGACTCACCACACATATCTACCCCAACTTTTTCAAACCTTTCTGGTGTCCTAGACTATACAGACAAAGGGAAAAGGAACTCAGTTAACGCTCCAAAAGCCCACACTAAAACCCTTTGGCTCCACATAACTCTGGATAAGGAAAAAGAATATCCATTTTCCTACACCCACCTCCTCTGAAATTTGGTTGTGGAAGGAGAGCCAGAATCTCCAAGACTTGGAGAGCAGAGCAGAGTGCTGCAACCTCGAGTGATTGCATGGGCCTCCTCTCTCCTCCCACAATCTCCGGCTCCACCGGGTTGTAAGCCAGATGCTGCCATGCCAGCGCCGCGTCTGTATTTCCTGCTCTTGGCCCAGGTCTTTGCCTTCTGTCTCCGTGTGCTTGGCTAACACATGCAGCTATTCTTGGAGCTTATGTGTGCCATCATTTCACAATTCAGAAACCCCAAATGAGAGACAGGTGGTGGGATTCTCCAAGGGAATGGAGGAGTCTAAGCACACATCGTCCGAGTCTGTCTACCTGGAGAACAGTCCAGAGAGGGACTGGGACCAATGCTAGACTTTAGGAGTAAAATGTGGATTCTACCCAACTTATACAAGACTTTTTATTTCCTTGGTCCCAAACAAATTTTTAATCAGAATTTCCTCTTGGCTTTTTCCAGTTTTTGAGCAAAGTCACACTTACCTTGAGCAATGAATGGAATCAATTTATGGAGGAGGAAGTCATCAGCTCAACATAATTACCATCCTTCCTTTGAGGAGGGAGTTATTAAATGAGCTTTGGAAAATCACAGACTCTAGGTCAATTTTGGGCTTAAGACCCTTTTCTGGCCACTTATAATATATGTGAATATATCACATATATGAATATATGAATTATGATATATGATTTATTTTCTCCATGAATAGAGATGGATTAAGATGGACTCGCAAATTGTGCCACTGGGGAAAATATTATAGCTATTCCCATTTAAGGAAATATTTAGAGTCCATCTCATAAACTGGGATGAGCAAACTTTCTTCCTATAAAAGCCCAGATATTTGAGTCTTTTCAGACTCAAATTATCTGTCACAACTATTCACCTCAGCCCATATAGCACAAAAGCAGTTATAGGCAATATGAACATAAGTGAGTGGGGCTCTGATCTAATAAGACTTTTTTTTAAAAAACAGGTGACAGACTAGATATTGCCCCCGTGTCATATTATGCCAACTCCCAGCACAAACCATATGCTCCATGCAAGAGTGTCACTCTGAGCAAAGAATGTGTCCAGTGACAGTCTTAATAAAGGAAGCTGCTGCTTTGATACAAGAAAACTTTGAGGCCTGGCTGTTCTTTCATTACCTAAGCAACTTTGAGTAATGTTAGAATCTACATTTAATCTGAGCCCTCAGTTGTTTGTATATGTTACCTCTGGAGACCAGTAAGTCTCAACACTGATCAAATTCCAGATTCTAATTTAGTTTGAGGTCTGAGATCCTGCATTTTTAACAAGCTCTTAGGTGGTCCTGATTCTGTCAGTAGAGGATACTGCAAACAGCAAAGATTCATTTTAGACTATTCTCTGCAAAAGACAACGCTGGAGCACATGGGAGCAGCTGTGCCCTCACCACCTACCCAATTCTTCTACCCACAAACAAAAGAA
Source organism: Loris lydekkerianus (assembly GCA_963574355.1). Lineage (NCBI taxonomy): Eukaryota > Metazoa > Chordata > Mammalia > Primates > Lorisidae > Loris > Loris lydekkerianus. The sequence goes on along the minus strand of CAUYPK010002231.1, from coordinate 10,463 downwards.
TGCACATTTAATACTATGCTAAATGTTGTACAAAAACAAAAATACCCGACAGACACTCAGACCTTAACCAAGAGGGGATCATGATTTTTGATGGAGGAAAAAAATCTCCTACATATAAAGTATGAATCATATAAAAATTGTATCAATATCTCATATAAGACAATTAGATATAAGTGAAAAATCTCGAAAAAATTCCATAAGTGTCCAGAAAGGAAACCCCAAATCCTTTTCATCCATCATAAAGGAGGAAGCAGGAGGTCTGTGCCCCAAGAAGCAAAAACTTTCAGCAAGTTCAGGTTCAGAAGGACATTCAGTGAGCATTGCCAGCCAGGAATACATTACTATTCCTGAAGCCCCCAAGTTTTGGGGCTAAAGCATCTACTGTAATATGAAAAGTTATAAAGAAATGAGAATTGAAACAATGAAAATAAGGTTCTTGCTAACAGCCCAAGATCTGCTCTGAGAGTAAGAGTGTTTGTGGCTGACCTTTAAATCAATGTAATAAATTATTAAGAACAAAGCAAAACCAAGAGATTGAGACCTTAGAAAATGCTGGCTCAAAGTGTCTCACACACATCTCTATTTGCGGCCCCCAAATGGTTTGTTGTTGACACCTTAAATCTGATTCAGAACTGCGCCCACGCTCAGGAAGAGGAACTTCAGGAAGGAGCATCTGCACAAGTGAAGCATCCTCCCCTCCAGGGCACGTGCCAGGCAGATGCTGAGTCCCTAAGATGGCATCCAGATGTCTCGGCCCTGCCTCCCCAATCTGGCAGCTTCCCTCCTTCCCAGCTTTATTTCCCACCTTTCCTCAATCAAACCCCCTGCTCAAGTAGATTGCCATCACCTCTCTCCCCTCAACCCCACATGTCCAGCACAGCCTTTGTCCCCAGGTCCTCTGGTCCCTTAGGTCAGCTCCAGCAATGACTGACTTACCTTTCCTTCTACATACTGGATTCCCTCCTAGCCGCTAAGTGTGGCCCACCTCCACACCCTCCATACGCCAGGTAGTTGTCCTCTGAGCACCCACCTACAAATGTTCCTACTTTCCCAGATTCTGGGTCGCTCTCTCGACTCGTGTTTACCTCCTTTGAGTGTAGTTCCATTGTTTGTTTCTTTCCTCTCCTATGAGCCCATGAGTAACTTAGGCTGGGATTATCTCTTGTTTATATTTGTACCCTTTGAAATCACTTCCAGAATAGCTCATGCATCACAGCTGCTCAGTAAACTGTGTTATTATTTAATAAGTAAAAATGTCATCCTTGAATCCCATTAAGGAGCTTGCTGTTCTCTTGGCCGCACAGTTCTTCTTTCCCGGTACTGGAGTCTGCTCTCAGCTTATGCTTGTCAGAATATGTCCTGAGCCCTGTTCACCCAGAAATTCAGCTCCTTCCCTCCATTTCACTTTGAAGGACTCTTTCCTCCGTTCCCAGCAGGTTCTTACTCTCTCTGATGGTGGTACACCCGTAAGAGCTGTGCGCTCTCTGGTTATTGATCCTGATTTTACCTCTCCTAAAATAATCCCGGCATAGCCAAATTCCCAAATCTCAGACATTGAGGTCTACCCAGGAACATGATCACCAAGTCTCCTTCACCTCAGCTGCAATCCATCCAGTGAGGGGCAGACGGCTCCCAGGTTTATTCCTGTTGCAGCCTCAAGCTCTGCCATCCTCACTGCCACCCCCACGCCCTGGAAATGGCAGCAGGACACATGAAATTGGAACCTCCCATCAGAAACTCAGGGAAACAGATCACCCTGAGCCACTTGCTGTGGGAGAAAGACGGCTTCTATCTAATGGGAAAAAAATCAAATCACAGGGCGGCATCTGTGGCTCCAAGGAGTAGGGCACCGGCCCCATATGCCGGAGATGGTGGGTTCAACCCAGCCCCGGCCAAAAACTGCAAAAAAAAAAAAAAAAAAATCAAATCGCAATTGGAAACACAGGCTTTCCTCTCTAAAGGCAAAATTAATGCTGGCAGAGATTGTTGTTCTGAGCTGCCCTGCAACAATCTTGGAGGAGTCACCTTAAGAGAGAGAGGGAAAGGAACAGAGTGGGAGTGACAGAGATAAAAACCTGCAGAAAAAGAGGCAGACAAAAAGAGAAAAAATGGGAGAAAGGGAGGGGAAAGGAGGTGGGATGGGGAAAACAAGGATCAGGAGGAGAAGGGAGCAGAGTGGGAGGTGCGAGAGGGAGGGAGAAAGAAAAAGGGAAGAGCGCGGAGAGGGCAGAGGAAGCCTGGGGGGCTGTCCAGCCGGGACTCAGGAACACCAGCCACTGGTGCTGTGGCAACCCTAACTCCCTCTCTCTGGGAGCGCTAACATCCAAAAGGTGACTGGCTTATTAAAAATGCTTAATGCTACAAAATACTCAATCCTACTGGCCAGAGTCCCCAAGCCCCCCAAATAAAAACTGAACAGAATTCGGGGGGGTGGTCAACCTCCAAAGGCTGTGATTACCCTTCTGCTCTCAGCACCAATTAAAGATGCAAAATGTTTGAAAATGAGATGGTCACACATCAGCCTCATGGTCCAGATTACCTGTGAATAACTTCCCCGGTTCCTCACCAGTGCACCTGATGGATGCTACATTCTTTGGTCTTCCCATTAATAAGAAACTTGAGAAACTGGAACTTATTAAGCCTCTAAACAGACTGAAATACACAGTCCAGTTATTCCTAGAAAAAGAATGGACCTGTATTAATGACCAGAGGGCTCTTTCTTATAGAAGCCCAAGTACTTGAGACAGTTTCAGGCATAATAGTGTGCTATGGCAGCGGGGTGCAGGAGGACACCCCAACCAGACTTCACAGGACAAGGCTACATATAGCACATGCCTTGGATACTGAAATAATGACTTTTGGAAATAGTTATTTAAGATTGTGTGGCAGGGAAGAAAAAAAAAAGGATCACAATGATAGTCTCTGAAAGGTAAAGCAGAATGATTCATAGATAAGTCATGTTTGAGAAATCTAATGTAATCGAGATACCTGCAGTAATTTCTGGTTAGTGGTTAGACATAGCTATGGATTATTCATTCTAAAATGCATGCCATGAGGGCTCAAGTTAAGACCTGTTAGCTCTCTAGTACCAAGAGTCATATCATAACAGGAGGAAGGAAGGGAGGGAGGGAGGGCGGGCCAGGGAGGGAGGGAGAAGGGGGGGGAGGGGAGGGGAGAAGAGGACAAGTTTCAAGGTGATCAGTGGGAAGGAGACCCAAGGGATTAAACTGTGATCTATTACCACAGAGGACTAAGAAGTAAGGAGGGGTTCCTGAGATAATACACAGAAAAGAGTATATAATCCAAGGAGCATCATCACAGTGAGAAGAAATCTTCTGGGGAATGTGAGAAAATGCTACTTTACTCCCACCCCCACCCTTATCCTGATAATCACTCATCTCTCCCAAGAACTCATAGGTCCACAGTATTTACTCAGTAATGCATTCATTCACCAAGTGTTCCAGGAGCCGTGAGGGATAAAGTCTAACTGCAGTCAGTGGGGTCTCACTGTGCGTCTTCCACGTGTCCAAGGTTGGCAACACCACCATTAAGGAGATGTGCTTTCTGCCTTCACTCCACTCCAAGCCAAGCTAGGAAGGTCTCAGACCCATAAAATTGCTATAATTCCTGATCTGGCGCTGGGAATTGAGCCCACCAAGGGAATGCATCAAGAAGTTCCCTTGGTCAACATGCACCTGCAGCACACCACCTTGACACGTGACTGCCTTCCGGTTTCCTGATAAAGGTTCTGGAATGTTCGTGCTTCTCTTTTTGCCTTGAATCCTCACTCAGTATCTCACTAGTTTACAGTAAGTAGCCTGGGGCTAGGTTTTCTTGTACTTTTAACTTCCCGGGAACTTTGTTATAGGACTCTTGCCCTATTATCCTTGGTTTTAGTGGTCCTATTAAGTATTATTTTATTCTATGCCACCTCAAATTATTGCTAGAAGGAAGCAATTTATAAAAGAAATTTTAAAATGTTATTGTAATATTAGAAGATGCATCGATCCAGGAACCCCGGAGATGCCTGTGAGCCTCTCACAGGCAAGTCCCGGAACGATGCCACATATGCTGGGTTACTCAGAGCTGAGGAAGACACCCTGAGGTAAGGCACCCCAAGATTGCCCTCAAATCTGGAGTGGTCACAACAGGCTCAGCGGGGGCAGAATGAGGTAACTGACATTCAACATCAGTTTTCCTAAATGATCAAAGCCACTGCCTCCTCCTTTGACATCAGCCTAGGTGTAGAACCCTGAGTGGTCAACATGCCTTGTGACACCAGCCAGGATATGTGAGGGGTCCCAGGGAGCCGCACCCCTCTGCCGCCAGCCCCAAGCTCAGGAAGGGACAGGGCTTCCGTAACAGGTGCTACTTACATCAACGGGAGCAGAACATTCTCTGTGGAGCAGGGTCCTCAGGAACAGCCTGACTCTGCTTCTCTTCAGTCACTTCAGCTTCTTTAAAATAATTCAGGCCACAAGCCTTGGAACTTTCTAGAGCATCGAACCCCAGACCACTTGCAGATCTCCCTTTATGAAGAGGAGGGGGAAAGGGAAAGCAATATTTTATTATAATCTTTTGCCTCATTCACATTTCTTCCCCCCTTGGCACTCTGATCCACCCACTGTACACAACAAAGGCCTTCTAAGCCCACCGGGTGCTGAAGGGGCTTTCGGCGTCCCAGGGGACCTGGAAGGGATTCTGTTTATACTGACCAAGATTTACAGAGCTAGAATTTAAAACTGAGAATTTTGAATTTATTACATAGAAATTACGTTAATGTAAATAACTTTTATTACAATATAACTTTTCAGAACATTTAGTGAGAAGAGTGACATTATTTTACTTTCTTCCTAATTTCTTAAATATTTGGCTTCAATGAACACAGGTGGATTATCACAGCTGCTTCTGGATTTAATTTGTTGCCACATAACAAGTCATTTAACTTCTGGAAAACTCCACCACCCACTCATAGGAGAAGGACAGGTAAAAAAGCGTAAATAGCTTAGTATTACTATGAAAATAATTGTGACCTAGGGGTGCCCCAAAAAGGTCTCAAGGACTCCCAGGGATCCCAGATAACACATGGAACCACTGGTCCTCAGGATATCATCCTCCCTTTCAGAGGCATCTAGTTATCAGGTACTTCGGTAGTTTTCTAGAACTATCTAGTACTTTCTAGAAATATCACACACACACACACACACACACACACACATATATATACATATATATATATAAACTACATTTCACAAATACACTATACATACCGTATATACTCAAGTATATACAGTATATAAAAACTACATTTCACCTTGGCTTTTCTGTTATACCTGCTGTGGATAGTTCCATTTCAGCACACATAGCCACCCCTTTCCTTTCCACTGATGGATGTGCTGCCTTCCGCTGCCTGGATGTAATGTACAGAGCCACGGTGCTCTGCTGGGTTGCTGAATGGTTGTTGTTCCTTTAGTGAAGGATGCAGAATTTCCTGGGAATACAGTGACCACACAAGCAAGAACAAACACTGCCTATCTCAGGGCTATTTTCTTCTGGCTTCTAGTTTCCTAACAAGCCATGCAGCTGAAGTCTTAGGAAGGTGAGAAAACACCCACACTCTTACTATACTCACACCATTGTATACTTGGGATTTACCTCACTACAACAGAAACCTCCTGTTAACTATCTCTGAGCAGATGGTTACAGAGATACTTACAAACACCAGCCTCTCTGGGTTCTTGAAAAACACCATCACAATCAGTGTCACACAAACTTCCAAAGCAAGGACCGATTGTCCCCAAACAGTATTTCTGAAAGCTATTTCCTGAAGTCCTAAGGTGAAAAGTTTAATCCTGTTGGTTCACAGCTTCCCTGGCATAGGAACTAACGGAAATCCCCACCTCACATGCTAATTTAGTCTGATCCCATCAAAGGCCTTAACCACTAAATGTGAACCTAGGTTCACCTCCTCACTCTGACTTTACTAGTTGTGAAATCTCAGAAGGTTACTCAGCTTCTACTTCCTTGTATGACAAAGATGATACTCTAGTTATTAAGAAAAAAAGTTGCAATTCTGCGTGAAACGTTCCTACCACATGGTAAGCACTGGGCACTCAGGAACTGTCTCCTCCCTTTATTGTCTGTGAGCTGTGGGACTAATCTTACATCTTGACTGAGCTGGTTGTTTAGGACACCCCAGCAGTTTCACCTTTAGGAAGTATGAAGATTCAGGAGAAGATGAGGCCAAAAAAGTTGGCAAAACATTTTTTTTCCAATCAAAAAAGAATTTTCTGAAGTGTTTATCATCTGCCTGATTCAAAATGAAGAGGCCTCTTCACCAGGCCAGAAAGACGGATACCAATAGCCAGTCCCTGCATGTATTTTGAGCTTTCCAGTCTGCCTCTGAAATTCTCTCCCTCAATGTAGTTTGCATTTGTAGGTTCATAGACCCTAGAGGAAACCTACCCAGGTTTGGGAAACCCTAAGGAAAGGATGGTTTGCCAACACCTGTGACAGCCACAGCTCAGATGGATTATTTCCTCCTTATGCAAATGAGGAAACTAAGGTTTAGAGACACTAAATTCCAACCAGCACAGAGTTAGAGTCTGTCCTACTCCAAAATTCATGTTTTCTACCCTATCATTTCATGGAGCTCCAACTAGAAAGGACACCACCCTGCAGGAGATAGCAAACCAACTGGCTTTGTGGGGATGGGGAAGATCTCACATCATCCTTACCGACTTTGTAGCTAAAATCAAAACTTTTCAGAAAACCACTCCTGAACGTGACCCATAAGTAGAATGGTAAAACTCCAAAACCAAGATTTTATTAATTTTGGATTATTATAGATAATTTCTTTTATTTAAATTTAATTAGCAGTTTATTACTAGATTAATTATTAAGACTAGTACATTATTTCAATTTGTAGAATATCGTTTTGATTAACGGCTTAATGACTTAATAGTAATTGATACAACATTCAACCTTTTTACCTCATGGCACACTTGAATCTATTATTAAACATACATGGCACACTTAAATTATGTTGATCAAAAAAAAAAGAGTGAAAAAGAGAATATACTTACTATGTTTTGAAATTCTTTCAAAAATAATTTAATTGATGATCTTTAAAATTTTTCTGTGGCACACCTAAGATCCTCTCAGCACACCAGTGTGTCCTGGCACACCAGCTGAAGATTACTGTCCTAGGGTGTAATATGTGTTGATATGAAGATGAAGAAAATATGATCCTTGGCCTCAAAGAAGAGATTCTTGGTTAAGATATAGTGGATATAACTGTACACACACACCCATATATGGGTTGGTGAGGTAATAAGATAGAAAAGAACAGAGTGCTGGAAGGAGAGTCAAGTCAGTTGAGTGTTCTATGAAGACTCGTCAAAGGAGTGAAGAGGCATCAGTTGAGCCTCTTGAAATACAACTGGGATTCAGCCAGGGAGAGAGGGTGAAGATGAAAGTCTAACCAAAGGGAGCAGTTTGAACAGGCAAACTGTGGGATGAGATCGTACATGGTTGGCCAGAAAACAGGAATGTGTAGGTGATTGAAGATAGAGCTGCAAGATGGTTAAGGCAGGGCTGCGAGTGCTGGTGAGGGGCGAGCAGGGGAAATCTGGGGGCAGCTTTGGAGGAGAGGGATGGCAGGGGTGCGGAAGCTCTGCGTGCTGTGCTGTAGAAGAGCTGAGACCAGAGTGACCAGTGAGAGCCTGACCCACAATAATGACACCCGGAAGGCAAAAGAGATAACGTGGAGGCATAATCATAACGCAGACAGAACTGAGGACTGGACCCACTGCAGGGGGGAGAAGGAAAGAGGCAAAGAAGCGTAGCTTTTCAGCCTCTGTGTGACCAGAAGCACTATTTTTTAAAAAATTATTTTTTAAAAGCAAGAATTGGTTTGTAAGGGAAATAGTGAGTTTGGTTTTGAACGTAAGGAATGCAGTTTCCTCAGAACGGAAACAGACACATCAGCAGAGAGGTAGACATTTGAGACTGACGTTCAGGAGAGATTTTGGTATGAGAGATACATGTTTGAACTTCAGCTACATAAAGGCAATAACTGAATCTGAAGCAGATGATATGGTCTGGGATAAAGAAAGAGAAAACTGAAGACAGAATCTCAGGGCCCACCTGCACTGGATGGGGGAAGGGGGAACATCTCTGTCTCCCTGATCACCTTCCAGATATGACTCAGGACAACTGAGTCTTTTTCCTCATAAAATATCAGGAATCCCAGATCTAACCCAACTCCCTTATTTCACAGATACAGAAAATTCATATCCAGAGGATTAACTGATTAACCCAAGGCCTCACAGCTTCTTGGCAGCAAACTGATAGGAGAAGGAGTAAGTGAACACTGGGCATTAGCACTGCCTTTGCAACTGGAATAGTTGCAGGTGCACTGCATGACATAGTTGGAGTCAGAGAAACAAAATACAAGAAACCTCATTTATCTCAGTTGCATCAGCAAGGCACTGTTACTATCCTAATGGTGCCATCAGCTCAGAGGTCCAAACCACACCTTATCCATTTTTTTCTTTTTTTTTTTTTTTTTTTTTTTTTTTAGACAAAGTCTCAAGCTGTTGCTCTGGGTAGAGTGCTGTAGCATCACAGCTCACAGCAACCTCAAACTCTTGGGCTTAAGCAATTCTCTTGCCTCAGCCTCCCAAGTAGCTGGAACCACAGGCATCCGCTACAACACCTGGCTATTTTTTTTTTTGTTGTTGCAGTTGTCATTGTTATTTACCTGGGCTGGGCCGAGTTCGAACCTGCCAGCCTGGGTGTATGTGGCTGGCGCCGTACTCACTGAGCCACAGGCGCGGAGCCCACACCTTATCTATCTTCTAGTCACTGTCCCCTCTACCCTTTTCTCCTCCACCAGAGTTTTTAGAGTAGAAAATAATCACAGATTATTTCCCTCTTTTGAATACACATATGACCACAGACTTTAGAGTGAAGAGTTTATCTAGTATTAGTATGACCCCATGGAAACTGAGTCTTGGAGGGATCATCAAGTTGCCCCAGATCAAGTTAGTGTGGAGCCTGGACCCAAATCTCAGACTCTTCTTTCTTTCCAGTCCACTATCAACCTTTAGTGCAAGAAGCTTATTTTTAAGACAAACTTTCTAGTCCCTAATTTCTCCAAATATATGGTGTGTGGTCCTCTTCCCTTAAGATGTTTCTTTTAAGAAGAGCTTCATGGTCCAGTGAGTTTTCACACTGCTATTGGCTACTTCTCTCTGGGATGGTCAAAATGTTCATTACCACATTAAAGACTTTGAAAAGTGCACAGTAAAGAAACTTGTTTAATTCTCTAACAATATTAACCAAAGTTATTTGACCTCAGAACTCTGACCCTTACCCCAGCCCTGCTGTTATCTAATATAATAAAAATCATGCAGGTTTCCAAGGATAGTACTTTGAGAAAAAGCACCAGTCTCTCATCAGTGAGATTTCCTTTGTAGGTCTCAAGCAGAAGTGTCAATTACTACCACATGGGGGAGAGATGAGAGATGAGAAAAGGAAAGAGAAAAAATAAACAGAAAATATTAGGAAACTATACATCTGATAAAGGGCTAAAATCCAGAAGCTACAAAGAACTGAAGCAAATCAGCAAGAGATAAGAAACAACCCATTTAATAAATGGCACGCTTCCTGGGCTAAGGTCACAACTACAACTCAGACTTTACCTTACAAATGCCAACAATGTACCCTAATCTATGAACCCTCATATTAACCTGAAACAAAGTGGGGGAAAGAAGTTGGCAAAAGACATGAACAGATGCTTCTCAAAAGAAGAAGACAAATGGTCAAGAAACATATAAAAGAACATCAATGGCAGTGATCATCAGGGAAATGCAAATTAAAACCACAATGAGATATTACCCTACTCTTGTTAGAATGGGCTTTTTTTAAAAAGTCCACAAACAATAGGTGCCAACATAGACACAGAGAGAAAGGAACACTTACACACTGTTGGTCAGACTGCAAATTAGTGCAACCTCTATGGAAAACAGTTTGGAGATTACTCAAACAACTAAAAGTAGGCCTACCATACAATCCAGCAATCCCACTACTGGGTATTTACCCAAAGGAAAAGAAGTCATTGTATCAAAAAGACACCTGCACTTGAATGTTTATTATAGAACAATTCACAATTGCAAAGATGTGGAATCAACCCATCAATTCATAAGTATATTAATAAGATGTGATATTCATATACCATGGAGTAGAACTCCACCATAAAAAAAAAAAAAAGATGAATTAATACCTTGGCAACACTTTGGATGGAACTAGATACCATTCCCCTAAGTGGAGCATCACAAGAATGGGGGGGGGGGGGGAAGAAATGTATTAGTTTTAATACATGTATTCAATAGTTAAGTGGAGCCACCAGATGCGCACCTAGTGCCGGGGAAAGGATAACTCCGGTGAAATTTCCAAGG